>NCVS01001393.1:156075-173299 GCA_003055095.1 Goniozus legneri
CCTGACACATGATCGTCTCGAGTGACCCACATCGCAAGGTCGTGGGATCAAGAATCGTCCGCGCGAATTCGCCGAAGAGTCGCGAGCGAATACCCTGCACGAAAATTCCACTTTTCCACTTGCCTCATCGAGACGCTCTCGAGAGGATACCTTTCGAAATAATACCGAGCGAACGGGAAATTAAAATCCAGTTACGGAGTACGAGAGACCGTGAAACGAAATCCTGTTGCTCCTCGAACGTTCCTATACCAGACTGTTTGTTATTTTCGCTTAATATTTTGCAAACTTTTTACATTTCAACGTAAATCTTACTTCGAAATGGCTTTTTTCATTCGCGCTCGCGTCGTTTAAATCGAACGATAACTCGGTCGTTCGATAAAAAGTGTGTTGAATCTATAAACGGAACCACCGACCGGTTCACCTCTGATCCTCTCCCGAGAATCTTATTATGTATTTTAATTCACGTCTCGTGCACACACCGAGATCTCGTTTTTACGCCGTACGCGCGGCTCCGCGATCTATCCCACTCGAATAGCCGTTATCGTCACGTTGTACGGCACGCGCTCATCCAGCACTATCCGATATGAAAAATTCATGGAGGATCGATTAAGCGTTTCGTCGCCATTAACCTGAAAATCTTATCTTCCGCGCAACCGAAACTCGCTCGCATAAACCGGCCATATGTATTCTACGATAAACGTCGGGAGCTCCGTTAATGGAACAAACAACGCAAGATGAAAATAAACCGGTGACAGAATCCCGCGTAAAAATGAGGTTTCGCTCGCCTACGTGTCCGTCGTTCCACATAAAAGTGAGCATTGCGGAGGAACAATTGGAGCGTTCCCTGCCGAGTCGTTCGCAATTCTCGATGAAACTCGAACGTAAATACGGCGCTTTGATATATTCAATCGTTCGGATAATCGGACGAGCAATTTTTCATCGAGCCGTAACGCACTTAGGATGACAACGAAACGAATAATTCGTTGCGCACAAAGCGCGCGTACACGTGAAAACAATTATCGCGCTTCGGAGAACAATTTTTTTCCTCCACGCGTCAGTTCCTGCCTTCCCCGTTAATATGTATGCGCGCCTATAAATAATACGCGATCGCCGGCGGTGATGAGGACCACTCGAATGAGACCGACCGACGAGAGTATTGCGAAACACTCGTGGTTCGCCGTATTCGAAGTGTACTGAATAACTCTCAGGAGCCATACGAGCCTCGTGGTTGCGAAAGGCAAACAATCGCGCCCGCGCGCATGGCCAAAGGAGACGAAAGTGCCACACACACGCGAGAAAAAATCGACGAGCGTGCAAGGTGCATAACGCGTCGAACGAGTTATAAATTCAGGATAACTCGTTGCGACACCTGCCTCGACGACCGGGAGAGCAAATATTTTTCATGGAGAATCAATTTCGAGACGATTAACGGAGAGAAGAAAGAATCGATATCCGGTCAGACGCGAGAGAGATTATCTCATTGTCTCGCTCATCGCTGTGTGCGTGAGCTCGGTCTCTCGCACGGATACACTCGCGGCTATAAATATATAAAGGTCGCGTTCGAATCACTTTGCCGTTTCCCTCCGCGAGCCAGCGAGGATGGCGTAACACACCCACAAAGCCCGACGTTGGAGGTCGATAGTTATCGAAAATTCGTAGCCCCGGTATTCTCGCTATCGATACCGACAAAAAAGGAGCTCACGCGATAGCGAGAGCGGCGGAGGAGGAAAGAAATCATTCACGATTTAGCCTTGCACGAAATTCGTGCATCGAGATGGAAAGGCGCCAACGCCCGAGACCGCGTACTATCTCGCGCCCCTTCCCTCTCGCTTTTTCTCGCCACGACGTTTCCCATGAAAAGCAATCCTCTCGCGAGTCCTAAAACCACCGCGCACCGCAGCTGAATTATCGCGAATTGCGGCGCGAGCGCGGAGGGAGGAAGAGGGGAGAAAAAAATTAGCCACCGGTATCATTTTCAAAATTATTTTAAACATTTTATTGTTAAACCGACGCAGCTCGAGCTATAAATAGCCGCTCGTCGAGTGAATTACGCTCAAGGTAGTACTTGCCGTTTTTTCATTCCTCCTTTTTTCGTAATTCCTAATAAAATTAGCCAACATTGCAGCAACGTTGTCGCGGAAGATCGTAAATTCATCGGGTCGTATAATAAGTTAACAAAACGCCACGGCGCACGGAACGCGAGAACCGCGCCGGCGAGCGGAGAGCTCGGCGCGTATAGCGACCGCCTGTGACGGCCGCGCGTTCGCGAATATTATACACGCGAGATATAGACACCGATATTACGTATACATTATGTACGGGTATTTATGCGGCTAATCGATCGCCGTGTACTTCGCCCTTCGATATCAACGTCGATTTATGTTTCGCTCGGCACGATAATTATCGGCAAAATAGAACATACCGACCGAAACTGGCCTATCTCGGATCGCGTATAATTGCTATAAAGTCGGACGACGCTTTCAATAATCGGGGAGGACGATCGACGTCGACTTCCCATACGCTCCACTCCCCACGGACCCGACGAAGAAGACGCGCGTCTGTCCCATTGATTTTTCCGCTACGTCGTAATCGCTGTCATCCGATTACCATAATCGACGTGCAATTTCAGCGTGTGTACGCAACAACGTGTCATTACACAATGTACGGAGTCCTACCTCCCTGTCGATCGAACCCCCGCACGTCGAGATCAAAGGGAACGCATTGCTGTCTGCTCCGAGACTACCGGCTAGTCTCTCTCCCTACCGCGAGACGATGCTTTCTCACAAACGCGCGCGCCGTCCCGAGATTCGCAAATTACAATGTCGCCGTGCGCATTCCCGTAACGCGAACGGACACCTGTACCCTTCCGAACGAGCGAGTCTCTCGCCGTTCTCTCCCTTTTTCTCTCGCCGGCAAACGGACGAGAGAAAATTCGTATAGAGGAAGAAGTACCGAGCGAAACGGACGAGGAAGGTGGAGAAGAGGGTGTGTAGCGTGAATAGAGCCCGCGAGATGAGCCGAGTCAGATAGAAGGACGTTGAGGAGTAATGCGAGGGCAAAAAGAAGCCCTGGACGACGGCGACTTGAATGAAACGGGGAGAGAAACCTGTAGATGCAAAAAACCGAACGGAAGAGGGAAGAGGAATGCGAGGGAGAAAGCGAGAGAGGCCGAGAGAGGTCCGGTAGGGGTGTGGTACTTGAGAACTTTATGCAAGGCGCATCCCCTTCGCGCCGACACCTACACAACACCGAACGGATCCTCTGGCAGCTATTCGACCTCTTCCTCCTTCGCATTCTTCGCCTTTTACGTACTCTCCTCTTCACCGACGCGCCATTCGCGCTCGCGCGTTCGCTATATACCCCGTGTGACGTACGAGCCTCTAAGTATCGCTTTAAACTCTTTTTAAGTTTTCGCGATTCGCGGTTCTCAATATTCGCCGGACGAGCGGGGAGAGGTAAAGATCGAGCGAGATACGCGCGGAAGGCCGCGCTCGCGTCTACGTATTCATAAACGGTGGAATTTCTCAACGGACACGTCAATGGGGCATATCGCCACCGATCCTTATCTCCCTTTAACGATCTATTTTCACCGTACACCGTGAGAAAAGTAGCTCGCGCGCGCGTAGGCCGATCGGCCCCGAGACTCCCCAATCGCACGGAACTCGCGAAATTTCTCAATGGCTCGAGATTCTTATCTCGTCCGGAGGGAAATCACCTGTCGCGCGGATAAGGGACCTCGGTGGACTCTGACAACCACTGATTTCATTCCGCGAAGGTGTCGGGGTACCGATTTACGACGAGACGTGAATGCCAATAGGGCTGCCAGTGCGCATAACTCATTTCCACTATGCGCTCTCTGTGCCCACCCCAAACTATATTTTCATCCTTTCTACGAATTCCTCTCGCTGTTTTTTTCTTTCTTTCCCCTTCTCTCTCTTGCGCGCGCACGGTTCTCAAACTTGTTCGCTCCTTTTTTTCCTCGGTTTTTATCGCGCCGCTAGAACTATCCGTCCGTGGCTAGGCGTGCCGCGTGGATCGCTCTCTCGCGCGCGAGCGAAACCGAACCGGAGGCGCCAAACGCTGGACGTGCAGCACACCACTAGCCCGAGTATTATAACCGCTCCGGTGAACGTATTCCTCCGTGTCTCGGGGTCGTTCGCGCAGAAGCATTGTTTCCCAATGAGCCGCGGAGCGCAAAAGCGCTGAAATAATACCGGAATCGGGCATATCGCCGATATACATCTCAATCCATCCGCGCGAAAATTTATAAACCTCGCTATCCGTTTGAGTAATCGTCGAATTCCGCAGCGCGAGGCTCGCACTCGCCGTCGATGTAATGAAAAATGGACGGACGTATTTTATAAATATACCGGGGCACTCGATAGTCCGCGGAATGATCGATAATCGCTCTTGCGCAAAATCGTATAATTTCAGCGGCGCGATCGCGATACACAAGTGAATTTAATCGGAGAGCGAAATGTGTCGGCGCGGAATGCGTCGCGATGCCGATACATAAATCGGGGACGGGACGTCTTTTCCATCTCGGCGAGGTATCGCGCGACGCGCGTGCGCGCACGCAGAGGCGAAAGCGTTTCCACCGCTGGAGATGAACGTCGCAGATAAAAGTCCGAGTCGTGCGAGCGTCGGGCATCTGGATTTGCGAGCTTGGGACCGATGCCGCGATTCAATTATATCGGAAGGGTTTCTCCGCGCTCGCTCGCCGCGAACTCGTCGCCATGATGATACTTCCAGGAAAGCTCCGGCTTAATTATCCCGGCCAGCTGTACGGGCTGCGCCGGACAATGGCGCTGCGGATGCTTTAAAACTACCGGAAATAACGATCGTTCGTTCGCGGTCTGCGTCATCGAGCCATCGGCACCGCGATGATATTTCAAGGGACCGTCGCGGACTCGTAAATCCGGGCGGAGACTACTCGCGAGAAGTGCCCTCGCGCGATTACAAACCGGCGAACGCTCCAGATGCGAGAGAATACTATACCCGTCGGGTTTAATATTCAAGAGAGCCAGACTCAATTTTCGACGACTCGTTATCGATTCACGCTGTACATTTCGTTTGTCACACTACGAACGGAGGGGCGAGGAGGGGCGGTTAACGCGTTCGCCGAGGCGAGTTATACCACGCGGGAATAAAGAAGGAGCCGGAGCGAGGATCGGAAGATGAAAGAACAGCGAGAAGCCATCGAACGGCGCTAATAGCTTACCGAGCATGATCGCGATTCTCGCCACTGTAATCGGCGCTCGAATTGCCGCGCGAAACTTCGCCGCACGACCGAGTGTACTTTAATTGGACGATCGTAATCGGATAATGACCGCGAATTAATAATTCCCGTGGGACGTGGAAAGGAGCCGACGTTCCCCGTACGCGCAATATACGAATGGACCGGTCTGACGTGCATTTGCATTTTCGCTTTCGCGCGGAAAATTTACGAACGTTGATTGCTGGATATCCCCCGACGACCTTCGATTCGCAATAATAATATCGTGACCGTACTCGGTTTCAATCCGCTTTCACCTCGGTTCTTTTTTTGCTTTTCGATTGTTTAGTAATTACATCGATTACGAGAAAACACGAGTAATTAATAAAACGACATTGCACAACTAACGGCGGTAACGAAAGTGTCGATTGTGTTCGCGATTTTTCAAAGAGATAGAAAATTGAAATTCAACAATCGCAAATTTCATAAATTTCATAAATTTGCGATTATTGAATTACATAATTATATATCGGTCTTCAATTTATTCGTCTATTTAACAACTTACCCGTGAACGTGAAAACCCTTACCGACTGAGCAATGTCGAGAAAATTTTCTCGAAAGTCAAAGGAATACTGGCATATAATAAAACAACGACAATTACTTCTATTAAATTACTTTCAGTTTTAATCAAATATTAGACATAAATAATACCATAAAGTTTTTTGCATTCGTGATATGGAAATGGTCACGAATTATAAATGAATTTCAATATTACTCTGGATTTTTAAATTCACGTTCATTCATTCTTAACGCAAATGACAAATTCTGATTCTTTTTCAAACAGTAACAAATGATACCAAAATAATTTCGAGATCAACGATTGATCGATAAATCGATTAATGTATACATATATTATATTTAATCATTATATTATTGATTAAACTCAAGTGTGATTGAGAGCCTTGAAACGTGGAAGTAGACATTCAATTATTCTCGTTGCACAGTAAATCATAATAAAAACCTTTACAAGGATGAAAGAGTAAATAAACATGCACACGCAGTTGCGTGGAGTGCACGTGGCCTATGGTTCGACATGGGAACGGGCATTTAAATGCGAAAAAATTCACCGAGCCAAATGGAAAGAGTAGAAATGAGTGAGATTAGCGGTTCAAGGCGCCCTTTCACCGTTTTTGCAGACACGCGCGGTCACCTGTGATTCAGGCCGTTAATCGCGGCCAACTTTGGGCGTGTCGTACATTGCCGATAAACGCGAGGAAAAAACAAAAGAAGGAGATAGTCGAACTGATCGCGCAAACGAATCCATCGGATAAGAGAGGTGCGTGCGTTGCACCTACTCGTGGCATCACTCCCCGCGGAGACGACTGGCTCTCACTTTCACATAGTCGCCGTGACCGAGATAAAGATGGTGGTGAGCGCTCGGGCGTACGCGCTCACCATCGCCATTAAAACGAGACGGTGCGCTGACCACTATGACTGCACCATATATGGCTACTGTGTGCGTCGCGATGCGCGCGTCAGTGTGTGTGTGTATGTGTGTGGAAACACACCCGTACGAAAAGAACGAGCGATCAGCGTGGATCGATAGATCGGCCCGTAATTAAAGAACTCGATAGACGGACGTGCGCTACCGAAGCACGCTTGGTGCGGAAAATTACTTCTTGCGCCGTAACAGCGAGCTTATAGACACACGATAATTTCAACCAAGAAGATTGCATTCTCTCGATTCACTCTCGATTCAGTCGCGACTCGTTCTCGTTGCTCAACGGTAGTAGTATAAAATTGATGTCACGACGCGGATGATGGACCAGTTTATTGATCGTCGTTTCGATCTTTATAGACTCGCCACAGCGTTTATTGCAATTTTCATTTTTTTATTTCGAGGCAAAGTAACCACGGTGCCAATTGAAATGGGTTACGTAAACGCGGCGCGAGAGATGCGAAGCGATGTATACGAAGACATCATGTCGCAACTCTGAATTATTAAACGTAATGGCCGAGGTCGCAGTTACCGCACCTTTTCCTATTACGGATCAGAAGTCATAGACGCGTCACATCGAGTGGCAGATTGGCGGATTTATTTTCTCTCTCTCTCTCTCTCTCTCTCTCTCTCTCTCTCATCTTTTCCGCTTAGACTGCATCAGCAGGCCTCGCAATATCAAACGTCTTAGTTAACGTTCTTCACCTACCGTTTGACTTTCCTTTTTTCATTCACCCTCTTAATTATAATTATTTTATAATTGATTCGAATTGTCGTTGATTAACTCTCGCTATTCAGTCAATTTGTCAAAGTAAGCGTTAATCATTCTACGTCGTCTATTCGTCTTTGTTAATGAACGACAAGTGCATGATATTTCCACTTGTGCAGTTCTCCAAACGAAATAAAACAACTAATTCTACGTGCACCGACCTCGCGTGTCTGGTACGGCCGAGATGAATTTACAACGGCACCTGCCAACCGGCGTAACAAATAGATCGAGTTATGCAAAATAATCTCGATATATCAATATTATCAACATTCTATAACAACAAGTATTTTTCGACAGTTCGGTTCACGCCTACGTCTATCGTTCATTTTCGCATTTCATCCCGAGCTGTTTATTATCTCGCGAGAAAAGAACGACAGCGAAATAAAAACCTACGTGAAACGTATCGTTTTTCACGGCTGTAAAAGCGTCGTTCGCCGATACAACGTACTCGATGCATTTTCTTCATACGTTTCATCTCATCCTACGCTCTCGTCAATTTTTTCGCAATAACTCCGCATCGGTCAAGGATGTCACTTCCTGAGTTTATCTTACGAGAAGTGCGCAGCTTATTTGTTCTGCGGACACATATCGACTCTTCGAAGTTCGTGGGCATTAAATATGCATAGCCATAAGAGAAACGATTTTCATCCTTGTTTCGCTTGAGCAATCGGTAGGTGGAGCTGGTGCACTTCGTCGAGATTACACGCTCGGATCGAGTCGAGTGTGTGAGGTCGTCCGAAATCGAAAGTCAACTCTCGCCATACCTGGAGTAAGCAAGGACCGATTGAAAGACGAGAAGAACGTGCGAGAAAAAGAGAGAGAGAGAGAGAGAGAGAGAATTCGATCGGACCGCGACCCTATATGGCCGGTGGATAGCGCGGATCCGTTCCCCCTTTCCTCCCTCCCCTTTCGTGATTATCGGAAGCCCGATTTCGCGTAACCGAGGCTTTACGTCATAATCGATATCGAACGGGCCGATTACGGACACCGGTCTTTCGTGTTTCGTACTCGTCCGACATCGATAATCCGTCACGTATATGCACTTTATACGCTCGCGCATGCATAATCGAAACGATAAATTAATAATTAGAAAGTCGCCGAAGCCAGTTTGTCCGGTGTGTATAACGCGAAATTTCACCGAGAGCGTCGTATAGCCTCTTTATTGGACGATTATTGCGCGATTATGAAAAAAACCGCACAACAGAAGAAAGAAGAAAAAGTATAACGAGAATGTAATACCGAAAAAAGATCACGACTTTCCCTTTCACTTGCGGTCGCTGCCGTGTGCTTACGTTACGTAACGCGAGGCGACCTATAAATACGCCCGAAATACTCAAGGCCGTACACGCGTATGGGTAAACGAAATATTTACATAAAACGAAAAAAATATAATACGAGGGAGGAAGGAGAGGCTGCTAAGACTCGACATAAATAACGAAAATAAACGAGAACGTTCAACTAGAAGCGTGACGATTCGTACGTTACATGTCATCGATCCTGGCTAATTCATTCAAGGACGCGAGTCACTTGCCGCGCTCAAGTTTCGCTGAATGCAAATTCGAAGAAAAAACCAAAATGAAAGTAGATACCGGAGAAACTCGATAACGAGGAAACTGCTCGAAACGTCAAAGGTAAAGGGATCGAGTTAGTGATTGAGTTTAACGCTGGTCGTAAGAAACGACCTTCCTCCCCGGTTTCCTCTCAAAAGTATGTCCTCCCCGACTGTTTCTCGCGGGTCGACATTTACTTGGCTCGGTAAAGGCGCGGTATAATGTATACCCCGTTACGTCAACGCTGCTATAATTCAACGGGTCGTTATATTAAATATACGTGCAGGCGTGTGTGCGTAAGTATGGGGTCCTGTGCAGGCATATTTGCGCGTGTCAACGTGCCGAGGGGGGGGAAATTTTTTCAAGTAGCAATCGCGGCGCGCTGAATCGGTTCACCGTGTAAGCTACTTAAAATACTGGATTAAGGAGAGCGGTGCTTACGCGAGCACTCTCTCCGTCTCTCTCGCAGCTTCTCGCGTACGGGGAATTCGAGGGGAATTAGTCGCGAGACAGGTTATAACGTTCGCTCGCGTTTTCCCCGCGTATCCACGTATGTCGCACACGTGCATTTTCCTACTCGCCGTCCGCGCTCCAATGGAGCTGTCCGAACGCTGATTTCCTCTGACGCTGCCGAGAACTCGATCAATCGTGGATTGTCGAGCCTAGGTTTCGCTACGAGTCGATGAAATCGTCGAACGTATGAATGGCTACGTGGCGTTGCATTTAAATCTCCGCGATTCGTGCGAACCGTGGACGGAGATAAAAGAAATAAGAAGCTGAGATTCGTACGTTCTCAGAATGCAGATCGCGCATTCGATCGGTATCGAGTGAAATCTCGGCGAATTATGCGTAACTGGACGACAGACGTAATCGTATGCAAAAGTTGTGTCATGTTACTTTAGCATAAGAGAAAAATCCAACTAGAGAGGAACTAGTCACGGGAACCTACTGGAGCGTTCACACGATACGAATTCGCGTATCCGTGAACGGAACTGACTTTCGATATTGCCCTCGCTCGATCTCGTTTCCCCGTTCACTATCACTCGTCCATCCAACTTTCGTGATATTGTACCCACACACCTGGTCACCCAACTGAAGCAAAAAAAAAGGAACAAGTCGAACACGAGACAAAAATTTCTCGGCAGAAAATTATTTCGATTGGTCATATATCAACGTAAATACCCCGAAGACAAATGAAAAAAGGGAGAATTATGGCCTACGCGCTCGTTAATAATAACAGCGTGTCGCTATGCGTCAAACGAACAATTACCACGTGAACGTGTTTTATATACTTACAGGTGTGGAATCGAGAGGGCAAACCCGTATGTAAGCGGTCTGTAATAATCTCGGGTTGATCGGATTGCGGAATTTCATACATTCAGGTCGACCGTTTCATCCGCAATTTAGCTTCGATTCCGCGCGATCGTGTTGGAAATTCAATATCGTATGAATAGATGGAGATATGTATAGCTTGCAAATTCGAAACGGGAACAACGAAGATACAAGCGTAATCTGTTCGAGCGGTGTTTCGAGCGCGTCACGGTGAAAACGAAACCGATATCTCGACTGGATCTGGCGCTTAATGAAAGAACGCGAAGCGAGAGGTCACGGGTCATCCGCGCAATCGAATCGCTTCATTGAACCTGCGCGTCGGATGGATTTCAGTATGGCTTTTTCTCAACATCGAAACTACCGAAGAACTATATAACTTTTTTCTCCATTTTAATTTCCCTCGTGCTCGGTTTTCGGTTGACCCACGCGAACCTTTTACGAGCGATCCGAATCAAACCTCGGTAATTACCTTCGACAGCGTTAATTATCACCAGTTTTATGGAACAAATGGCTGTAGCACTGCTCGTTTCCTAGCGTTCCACACGAGCGAATTATACGCCACCGGAACGCTCGCGCTCGATTTTATCCGCTTTTTTCATCTCTCCTTAATGTTTATACACCGGCGATTTGTTGTTACACGCTTTATGATAGCTCCGGGTTTTCACCATTTTCTCGCGCATTAGCATAACGTTTATCGATCGTCCGATCGAACCTACTCATTACGGATCTGTTGATTCTTCTTTATCGCACCCTCATTTATACATAGACCCTTCATTTCCATTAACGCTTTATTACCCAAGTCGCGGTGCATGCGCGCGTTGATTGATACCGTAACGAAGTTGTTATTTTTTTCTCGAGGAGAGGCCAATTCGATGCCTTATATGTTTATTGTCACTCCCTTTTGCGTCCCTGACCAAGATTCAATTTTGGCAACAAGTTTTGTCAGCGACGTTTAAAAGCTCGCACTTGCTACCTCGCTCGTCGCACCTTGTACGACACGATCCACTGCTGAAATTCGCGGAATTACGAAAGTCAATCGTTAAGATTTACATCGCATATCCGTCATCCACGGAAATACCCGCCATTCGCGAGACAAACAATAATTTTCGCGTCAGAACGTTTTAATGGTCGTGCAATTTTCAACGCGTTTTTCCTCTACTACGTAAACGTGTTATCCAAGATTAAAATTGGAAAAAAATAATACACAATAGAATTATCGTCGGGGCTATTTTTCTATTAATGTTAAGCACGAGCTGGTGCAATTTTGGACCGATCCCGCAAAGTGGTTGTTAACCCAGTAAGCCCGATATTCGAGAGATCGCACGATCGGTATCGTCGAGGGAAAATTGAAAAGCGAGAAGTCAGCTAGAAGAAAAGCGAGTTTGGGTAATCGAGTCTCTCGCGTGGGCGTCGGTACGAATTTCCGTGGCGTTAACAAATCATCGAATTTATGCCGACAACGCAATCGGGCCACCTGCCCACGCCCACATACATGTACACTGTACGTGCTTTCTCCGGATTATAACACTTCGCCGTGTATCGTTATAATACCCGATTGCGTTCGCGAACGTTGTACACTCTTTCGTGGGAAATCGTCGATCGAGCGCTGCTCACCGGCCTCTGTTGTATTGGCCAATCGACATAACGCGATATATCCGATTGATTTTCGCGATAATTGTTAACCCGATATGGTTAAATTTATTCCCGCGTTGATCCCTGCGAGCCAATTTCGGTAGAGAAATATTAATTTCAGCCACGACGGTGCACGTGTAGTCGACAATTTTTTCGCTCTTTTAAAACAAAGCCCCGAACACGTCGACTCGTATTATCTCGATTGACTTTTCTGTACGCGGGGATGGTTTATGCATTTTCCAAGGGTTTCGTTTATAGCCGTTCCGAGTCCCAAATACATATAAAGATCGCTGCTTACTTTTCTCGACACGGTATGCGCGCACACACTCGGCCTGCATATCCACGCGAAGACACCTTTGCCGAGAGAGTACAGCTCGCCCCGACCTCGCCCAACTCTCGATATTCCGTTTCGCTTCGCGCGAGCCTACGAAAAGAAGAGAAGGCGAATATATGCGAGATAACACTCCGTCTTGTGTACACACCCACGTGACGTGTTTATACTGTGCGCGTCCGGAATTGCGAGAATGCGAAGAAATTATAAATGCAACGCTCGAAGGCCTGGAATTCCATGGGATCGAGAGAGTTTCGGCGTTTTTCGGGCGGCGAGAGCTGAGAGCAAACAGTCGGAGAGATTCGCAATAAGGAGCCGATGACGACTCTCACCGTCACGGTACACTTTCTATTATCATTCGGAATGATCGATACGGGATACTCTCGGTTTCGGAGAAAAGTAATGATAGGTCGTCCATTGTTCGTCCTTCGTATCGGCAAGCGAGCATCTGCATCTATTGAAGAAGTTCCGCGGTTGCGATCGGTATTGCACGCGCGCCGCCTCGGGGAGTATAGGTGAAATCGCTGGGGGCACGTGGCCCGTGAAAAACTCGCCGGAAGTGGCTGAATCTCGAGGGAACGAAAAACAAAATTCATAGTCCGAAGAATATATCGAAAAAGCGATAGAGAGAGGAGAGAGAGAGAGAGAGAGAGAGAGAGAGAAAGGTAGTCTACCTGTTACACAATTGTAAATACGCGGAATAAGGTAGATCGGGTATCACGATTGGGTCGCATAAATGGCGAGCAAAGAATGGAATCCAGTGTTATCGCGCGCGCAATCTCGTTCCGTGTTCCTCGTTCCTTATATTACCGATCGTGTAATTGGTTTCATTAGACGCGGTGGTATAAAAGCGGAGGCGGCTCGCTCTCCCGCGCTGTTTTGCAGCTACAACGGGGTGGATCGGTGAATAGCTCGCGCGGGAAACAAGGAGGTATATAGGTATCCGCCGAGAGGATAGGCCAGAGGATGCAGAAGAAGCGAGAAGTAGGCGCTACGGGTACAAGCTGTATCGCTCGGGAGACACTCGCTATCAGAGATATAGGAATACGGAAGTTGCAACAAGTTCACGTTTGGCGCTGAGAGAACGAAAGAGAGCAGGAGAGAGAGAGAGAGAGAGAGAGAGAGAGTGAGAGAGAGAGAGAGATGAAACAAGGGCTCCCACTTGAGGGAGCACAAGATTGGAAAACATTTCAGGGGAGATCGGTACGAGCTTTATCTCCCGGGGTAGCGTCGTTATCTAACGCTTTATCAAACGCGGTCGCGGACGTATAATAAACTAAATCCCCGAGCGAGACTTGTCCCGTTGCACGACTGGATATATTCGAGAGGCTGTACGGAATCTGAGACGAGAGCAAAAATGGGGCTACAAGTTCGATCGGAATGTTCATCTTTCGAACCAATTATCATCGTTACGCAACTTTGCATGGAATATTTTTCGTTCCTCGCGGATGTGGAACGTAGGAATAGAGATAGGCCGTAGAGAAATGAAAAAAACACCCTGATATACGAGATTAGATTTACCTATTGCGGATGCAATTACCATCCCCCTAGAACAATGGCCGCTCGCTAGCCCACGGAGGATAGATCTGCGGTCTCGGAGCTCGCGCGCGCGTCTCGCTCTCCTATCCACCGTATGTTATGTTTCGTCATGACGCGCGCGGTTTGTACGCCGCATTCGCGGGAGAAAATCCAACGAATAATGGTTTAATTAAACACCACGTACTCGGGCTCAGTCACCTTGTAAAAGCCGGCTGATTGATTTACAATGAACGTCCCAGGGTGGGTTATTTCCGTCTTCTCATACTCGAGCGTGGATTCCCTCTGTCAACCCTCCTTTCCCACTTCGTCACCAACTCCGCTCGTTCGAACGTTATATCCAGCAAGAAAGCATACATTAAGCGCTGTGTACGCGCAATTAACCGTCGACGTTTTACTCCACTTCACCTCTCCCGTCTCTTTCTCGCTCCTCCTATTTTTCTTCCTCCGTCGTGACTCGAACGACGCGAGAGTCCTTCGATCTCGTCTTTTTTTCTCGGTTCTCGAGGACTTATTACGTTCCGCGACCAAGCGGCACGCAGAAGGACGTGTGCGCGACAGGTCAGGAGAAACGAGCTCTCTCTCTCTCTCTCTCTCCCTCTCTATTGCTCTCTCTTTCTTTCTTCCTCGCTCCCGCGGCTTCGATGACGGATAGACCGTCGGTCACGCGAAACGGTAACTCTCGGAAATCGAGAGTTGTTTCTCTTTTTTCAATGCACGCTCCGATAAATCAAATAATCGAATGTAAATGAGTATAGCACGTAAAACGTTGATATTCATTAGTCAGGATTACAGAAACGTAACCTGTGCGGTAGAAAGTACCATTGTACGAAATAAATACCCCTTTATATATCTCTACTGTTTGTCGTTATCAGCAGATTTCAAGCTAAAAGTTTCGCGCGCTGTGATATTAACGCGCCGCTGATTCGCGCGAATGGCCTGGTGCTTTTTCTCCTCTCGATCCATGCAGGTACACTGGAACTCCTTGAGCATGGCAAATCGAGTTTTCGCGTAACTAAATCCCTGTAAGTCGTCGCTCGATTGCATGCGCCAAACCCGTAATTCATTCCGCTCGACTTTTCCTTTTCCTTCAATCGCGGCATTCCGCGCATGGATAATGCGAATACGTTGTTTAAACACAGAGCCCCTCTTACACGGTTAAGGAGGATAAATATTGGGAAAAAAAGGCCAAGACTGCTATCTCGGCGGTAATTTGCCATTATAAGGACACGCGCGCGGTGCAGGAACGAACCGTTACTTTATTACTTTGTTGCGTATCCGTTCCACCGGTGTTCGAGTACAATCGAGAAAAAAATCACTTATATAGACAGAACACGCGGATCGACAATGGTAAAAAGCCTCGCGTACAAACTGTATTAACGTTTGAGGGCTCGGCTGTCGTTCGTATTGTTAACGGTAAAAACATTTAATTGGCGCGGATCCTGCTGCTCGAGTTGGCGCAAAAATCACGAAAATACCGAAGAACCGAGAGGCGAAATGCAAAGAAAAACGAAGGAAGAGGAGAAAAATAAATAACGGCGAAGAAGTTAAAAAGTATAACCGCAGAGCGGCAGGCGGGTCGGTCGGCGATAGAGAAAGAGAGTCGTAGAGGTCCCCTCTCCCTCTCCCCCGAGGCCGAGATCGCGGTCCGAACAATGAGACGGAAGTCCACGCAGGAATTCCAACGGGTGGGTTCAGTGAACGAGGCGGGATAATACTCCCGGTGAGGCCGCAAAGTACATATAGCCGTCAAACGTGGCCTGTCTTTAACACTCCCGGTCTCCTCGCGTTCGATCGTTCCGCTACAAGGTACCAGAGGACGTCAACTATCCTCTCCTCTTCCTCTCCTTCGCTCTTCTTCGCTCTCCTTCTCTCGCCTGCTCGCCCGCCCGCTCGTTCGCTCGCTCGCCCTCGGTTTGTTTCCCGCTTCCGTGATTTAAGGCGCGGAGACCTAACGGACAGGCGGTTTCCAGCCGATAAGTGGAAAGACCGAAAGGGCCCGGGTGACGACGTAATGTGCCGCTTCTCTAGCGCCTACGAACTTGTAACACACACCAGAACGAAATTCTTCTTTCCGCTCGTGACCAGCCACGATTCGCATCTCGGCGCGATCACCAGGAGCGATTGATATACGGGGATAGGAGAGCGAGCGAGTACGGCTCGATAACCAATCGCGATTATCTACCGGGTATACCGGTCGCCCGGGGCTCATCGTACCTCTAATAGAAATTTAGCTCATTTGCATCGGACTGCCATTTCGCTGTCATTCGTCGATCGGTATACGGGAATGATAGTCTACTCGCGACTAAAATACGATATCGGAGTCTCGGTTAGCCGGGAGAGTAGCGATAACCCGTGGCACAATGCGCCAAAGGGGGCTGATCCGAAAATGGCCAGCCGGAGCGTTATACGTCTGAGCCGTATAACGTATCGACGAGGATCTCTCTCGCCGGCCACTTCCGCGACACACTCTCTCGCGATTGTTACGCATCGAGACGCATCGGTCCGATCTAGCTCCCTCTTCGCGTCCAACTATTTCTCTCTCTCTGGCTCATTTCGCGGCCACTCGAGAATGCACAGCGACGCTCATTTCTAGCGGGATGATCCAGAAAGACGCGAGAAACGGAGGAAGCGCGAGGAGGGGGAAAAACCATATGGCGAGTGAGCGTGGGCAAAGCCACCACTCACACGAGAGTTCTTTCAATTCGCTCGCGCGCGCGCGCGCGGCTCGAGATCGTAGAGATCGCGCGCGGTGATTTAAGACCATCCTCGTACGCCCCGGGACAGGAAGGTTACAATTTCTGGCGCGCGTAAGTGATAAGCGAGTAGGTTATTGCCGCGCGCGCACGCGCTCAACGTCCCGGAGTGACAATGTAACTGCACCGTAATAACGGAACGCAAGCCCGAGAACAAATTGCAAGGTATACGCTCGACGTCTTCGTTCGGCACCGGCGATGAGCTCTCTTTCCTTTTCCTCCTCTCTCGCGGCTAAAAAATCGCGCAACACGCGAATCACCGTGTGTTTGAGATCCCCGGGCATTTCGAATCTCTCTATCGGTAAAAACCCACTCGAATAGTACACGGACGATCCCGACTGATCGCTGGAATTTTTTACCCCGTTCCTCTTCCTAGTACGTATCCCTTTAATTACATCTACGTCATAGAGACCGGAAGCTATCATTCCGCGGGTATCGGCCGAGCCCTCGGCGGCTAGCGATCATCAGCGACGCGTTAAATTTAAACGTTCGATGCTCGTCCTCGCGTATTACCAGATCGGTGCGGATTCGCGCTCGTCCACTTTTATCGCTTTTTGCCAGTGCGTGATTTAAACGCCACGACATTGCGTATATATATATATATA
>NCVS01001393.1:173332-274567 GCA_003055095.1 Goniozus legneri
TATATATACATATATATATATATATATATATATGTATGTATAAGGAAAGAGAAAAGAGATGGAGAGAACGCGACGACACTGGGAGTGGTCAGTGTAGCGGGTAATAGTCCGCTCGATAAGAAACGATAACTCTCGCGGCCGATGACAGTGAAGTACGACGACACGTAAGCTAGTGCACTAATTCATCCCGTTTCGCAACTGCTCCCTACTACGATTAATTGCCGTGATTAACAGTAATTAATAGAGTTGCCCCCGCGCGCGAGCGTGAACAAGTACCGTTCACCTACGTGCGGTTTGTTTAGGACGTTTATTTTTTTTATTATTACCATTTCGACTCGTACTACCGAGCTCGCGTGCGAACACGCCGAGATTCGAGTCGAGAACGAAAACTGCGAGAACACTCGGCAGAGTGCAACAAGATCGAGCTGTATAAAACGTACAGTGCATAGCGTTCCGGTCTGAAAACAATTGAAGAATAGAAATACCTCAATTGCTAGTTATTAAAACAATCAATTGGAGCAATATTCATGTCTAGAAATAAAATTTATCGCTATGAAATTTTCTGAGAAATTCGATCGAAAAAAACGGGCATCGATTGATTCTCCTCGTTGAGATCAACGACTCTCGATCATCTCGACGAGTTCCTTTTGGAAGTGAACAAGGTGCAAGGCAAGGTGGGCAGTTTACTTAAAACGTTACTGGCCACACTCTGTATAATTATCGCCGAGAAAGGATACACAAGGTGGACCCTGCGGCGCGTCGGAGCGAGAGAGACGACGGTATTGCGTAATTTTCGCGTAACGACCCACGAATAATTATCACTTATGCTCGTCGACTCGTAGCCGTATACACGTATACGCGTATATATACTATAGCACTTGGGCGGGTTTAAGGAACGCATTTGCGCTTTCGCGGACACACACGACGTGCCCGCTAGAGGATACCGTCGGTTGCTTAAATGTCAGCTGGTGCTCGCGGACTGCGAGCCCAATTAGGTGCGCGGACACCGAAGAACGCGTTCGGGCTAATATTAATAAACGCCTTTAATCACGACGTTACACAGTCAATTACGCTCGGCTGCTTTTTTTCCAGCGCTCTTTCCATTATGAGCACGAGCGCCTTAATTATCTAGCGCACTCGCATACCATCAAACGCCACATTCGTTTTCCGCCGAATCGTTTTTCGAATCCGCGACTCCTAATTTTCTCACGGCTGGTTGCGATTTCGCTCGTACGGAATTCACTCGTCGGCGCTACGAGCGTCCAATTAATCATCGATCGATCGCTCGCGGTTCGGCTCGGATGAATTTTCGATGCGTGCGATTTTATCGCGCGAGACTTCGGACGATAATCGAACGAAACGAGCGACATAATACGCGACAGTAAGATCGTCGTCGTTATCGTTCGTGTAAGATCGCGGCGATGTTCTACGTGGGGCGCGACGCGTCACGATTAATCATCCGTCCGCACGCGAGGATCCAATAAAACGGTTTTCGCTACAAGAGCGTTGCCAAAAATTTCGAGATTTCCAATCGAGATCGTCTTTGTCGAAGAGCGCGACGGTGGTTCTCGAATCGGTACGGTGGACATTCCGGCTGATATTTTTACTCGGCCGAATATGATTAATTGCGTAATAGCGAACGGATTAAGTCCCCGCGTACGAAAATTCCCACGCGGTCGCGATACGAACGAGGCGATATACACACGAAACGCAATGCGTACCGCAATTAATCATTCCCCGTCACGAACTGAATCATACTCGTGGCTTTTACATAAATCCCGCGCGGGATGACTTTTTTCATTGTCCCTTCTTTTCTCCGCGGCGAACCTTCTCTATTTTCCCAACTTTCTTCCGTTAACATTAATCACGTGCCCGGGCACGCTGATCTCGCGAAAGGTTAAGGCGCTCGGAAACGCGAGAAGAACGAATTTGACATTTCAATTGTGTTGAGCATTCCTGCTACGAATCCCCTGTATTTTCATATGCGAGATACGTCGGATTCACTACCAGGGGATAATTAAATTTCTATTTTTATCTCCGCGATAAAGAGAGAAGAATTTCTTTTAGCGTTCGGGAGTCCTCGCGTGTTTCGACTCCGGAGGAAATTAAGACGACGTTATCGAGATCTAGCGATCGATAGGTTTATTCGCGCGCGCGAGGATGCGAAAAGTGAGAGAGAAAGAAAACACACACACGTGTGCGCGCTCGCGAGGATTTTACACTCTCCGAGTGGAAAGCGCACCTTTAACGAGGAATAATCGAAAATCGTTTGTGTGCGAGAAACGCGCGTGTGTATACTCCCCTGTAATTTCCCACGTCCTCGCGCCTCGTTCCATGACTCATCGCGTTATACACCCCGGGCCCTCTCTGTGCTCTGTTGCGCGCGCGCGCACGCGTAATCCCTTGTAATTACGGCTTACAGAATTCGCGAGTAATTCACGTGGGATAGGTAATTCGCGGACGATATAAATAACCAATAACCATTACATTCGAGGGTACGGATATTTATAAGTCTTTGAGTTTTGCGAGCGCGCGTGCGTGTGCGCGTCCACGTACACACTCGCGTATTTGCATATAGTATGGACGCGAGAAGAGGACACGGCGAGCGAGTTGCATCGACCGCACGCATAATTTCTCATTATGCAAATCCCGTGGTGCGGTGTGCGCGCGCGAGTGAGCGAGGCGCGCTCGACTTTATGAGGACGTCGCGCGCCGGGTTCTCTTCCGGGCTCGGGCACCCCCGTACCGCGCTAACACAGCCCATCGACAGTTCGTCGGCGATGTTACCGCGAAGCCGGTGATAACTCGTGAAATTATCGGCTCGTGTGCCGTACGGTTCTCCCCTTCCACCTTCGACGCGACGCGCACACGAGACGCCTCGCGAAAGCGAGAGTAAGCCGCGCAAACCGGCTCGTCGAGCTGCCTTCGATTTTACTTTTGATATCGACGTCGAATGAAAAATTTTAAACGGCCCTTCGACTATCTCTTCCGGCGCGACGATTAAAAATCGCGAAATTTAATTAAGCGCCGATTCGGTATACGACTTCCGGATACCATGGACAGATTTAAGGGTCGTCGCGTACGCGAGGCAGTTTTGTATCGTAGGACGTTAACACAGGATAGGGGACGCGATAAGTTAGGGAATTACGGAAGGGAGTGCGGATGTTGAGACAGCGAGGAGCGAGGAGCGTAATCCAGTAAATTATGCCCTGGTCCTATTTGTGGGTGGATTAGAACGACTTCCGTAGATTCTGTTATGCTCTAGGTTTATACGGCACGTGAATTCAAATTTTCAGCAAATACGTCAGTTTTTGAACATGCTATTTTAGTTACACTGAAAAAAAAGTATAAGTTCCTCACTGATAAATATTACAATACTCGATATAAGCTATATTCTAATACAAAATTTGAGTCTCAACGCAATATTTTTCAGCACTACGCTGAAACTCGTATAAGTCATACACTTAAACCGACTTTGAGCCCCACCGCAAAACTCTTATTAGCATTACACTTAAAAAATTGTAGAATCCCGGTAAAAAAAGAAAGGTTATGGATGAAATTGTACTTAAGAATAAGGAATAAGGAATTTATGTAGAGATGATAATCCCCACTCTTTTTACCCAAGGGTCCGTCAACAATAATTTTTTATCACAATAATACACACAAATAATCTTTCATTAATTTAAGAACGCTAAATAGGTTATAAAAACGGAGAGAGAGAGAGAGAGAGAGAGTAGGCGCGAAATACGCGGTAAATTTACTATACTCTCGTGAGTTTATTATAGTATCATACGGAAAATTTAAGTCAATCACTTAAACAGAGTTTTGCGATTATACTTATACTCTTTTAAGTACTACACTAAAGTGTATTTTAATATTCGCAATACTAGTTCATTAAAATAGTGTATACGGATAAAACTTATACTTTTTTTTCAGTGTAGCGTTGAATTAAGAAACTCAACGAAATCTTTAAAAATCTGTAATGCAATTCAATGTTCGATCTTGTATTTTTTCTTTTGCGCTATCGTCCTTTTGCAACTGCGTTGTTACATTGAGTATTCATTGGAAAAAGCTTATTTTCCGATCAAGAATTCATTTAACGAACGGTTCGAGACGGCTCGAGTTACATCCACGCGAGCCAATGGGCAACGTCGAAGCCCGCGAGACGAGAATGACACACGATCGTGCACAGGGATTGTATAGCTGGCGGGTATAAGACGCGAGTCGATCAACGTAATTTGCGATTACGCGATAAACCGGAAACCCAAAGTGGGGCGTAATTAATGCCACATGGTTATAACCGAACGCGCAAAGATTAACCTATCGGCCGGTTATCTTGATTATATTAGAGAAAGGGAAAAAATATCGAATTCCCGAGAAACGAGAATCTGAAATTCCTATCTAAAATTTGTTTCTTCGTTCTTTTTGTTTCAGGTGAGTCGAAGAGCTGTATAGAACAAATTTATTCAAGGTGGAAAATGGACAAAGTGAATAGATCACGGAGAGTTATTAGACCGCGGCGTCAGTGTCACGTACATAGATAAAACGACCTCGCGACGGATCACTAGGTGCATCTAAAACGCCCTCTTGCACAATGTATCGGTAATGTCGCATTGTTCTACGGAACTGTGCGTTCGTGCGGAATTATATTCCCCCGGCATGTAAGCCTCTCCAGCGACAACAACTCTGACTTTGCGTATGTATACATAAAATTGTCTTCGATTGCGAAATACATTGCGAGCATCGTTGTTCCTACGACAATTTTTCAAGTCACGCGCATAAATCGAAACTCCATGTCGAGATTGTCGAACGAAGGGAAAGAGAGAGAGAGAGAGAGAGAGAGAGAGAAACAGATAGAGAGGGGCGGAGGAGTGAGGAAAAGGAGAGCAGATAATATATTGCAATTCTGTCGAAGAAATCGATAAAACCTCGCGATTCCCTCTTTCGCGCCCAGAGTCTCGACTCCGCGAAGGGGAATTCCATATACGCCCGTGAATCGCCCTTCGTTGGAAAAAATTTATGTAGGTCGTCCGACATCCTTGTCGCGACGCGCGATTTCGATCGTAATAATAACAGCGGCTACAGCCCTCGGCATTGCTTTTTAGCTTTGACAGCTGTTTCTCTATCCCGTCGCTTTTATACGTGGGCATCAACTTGTCCGGGTGACCGTATAGCGTTGCGCGCGCGCACGCGACTCCATCTTGAAAGGAATGTCGTTCACGAGCGCGTGGGCCCTGCGAAAATATATATCGGGATTGCGAACGCGTACACACGCGAACCGAGATCGCGTCGGTGAGTAACCCACGCCGCGCGCGAGAAACCGGACGAAATCGGCACTGCATCCTTGCGAAACCGAACCTCGCTTCTTTTTTCACCTCTCCACGTTGCGCAACACCCGAAAATGCATCGCCGAAATTCGCAAGCGTTGCGAAATCCAACTCTCATAACCCAATTTTTCTTAAACGTCGACTCGATCTCGTCCGGTGCACTTTCGGTAAACTCGTTAACGCGAAATTGGTTTTTATCGATCCTTTCGCGAATAATCGATTTGGTTTGGTAAAAGAAAAAAGAGAAGCACTTAACGAGATACAAAATATACGCGTGGATTTCTAGGTTAAGCCCGTCCGGCGAGCGCTCGTCCCGATCGGATCATTAAGGATCGTTAGACGCGAGCGATCCCGGTGTGGTCGTCATTCATGGAGCTCGCGTCGGCCGATTACCGTGGCGAATTGCGTAACCTCATTGATTGCGCAACTTTCGATCATTATATTACCGAGCCGTCTATGGAGGCATGCGCAGGTACACACACTCCGAGTACACATCCCTCGTCGGATTACTCACACATTTTTTCTCGAGCGGCTCGCTTGGCCTTTTCAATGGTATCGCACGATTTTTCACATAATTTTCCAGCACCAGCCCGCGCCTCGTGGCACGCAAATGTCATCGGTCGGCCGGCAACGCGCTCGCAACGAAATCATTAGGGTTCTAATAATCTCGTATTATGCGCTGGAATT
This sequence comes from Goniozus legneri, assembly GCA_003055095.1. NCBI lineage: Eukaryota > Metazoa > Arthropoda > Insecta > Hymenoptera > Bethylidae > Goniozus > Goniozus legneri. The sequence goes on from NCVS01001393.1 coordinate 179,347, forward strand.
TCACATCGCGCTCGAAAATTAAAACGTTTCCGCGAGCGAGCGCGTGCGCGCGCGACGTTTTTCCATCAAGTTCTCGGCCGTCCGTTCAATTACAATCCGCTATCGCGTTCACATCCGCCTGGAAAAGAGGAACGGCCGAGGAGATCGTGGCGCGGATAGAGAGACGAACGTCGTGCAAAGCAAACGAATTAACGTTACGTATAATTATGATTTTCATCGCGGCGTGTACAACGGAGAAGGGAGAGGGAGTGAGAGAGAAGAATACGATGGGCTCGTCTCGAAGACCGACGCGCGTACGTACCGCTTCATTATTATATGCTAATTACACACCGCGTGTTTTAAAAAAATTATCCCTCTTTTTCGTTCTCCCGACTCGCGAGATTCGCTCTCGCCCTCTCTCCACCCGCCTACAAAACCTGACCATGGAATTATCCAGTTTACCCTCACGTCGCGCGAATAAACGCGAGTACGGTGATTGACGCGTGGCCTCGCCGCGCTATTCTCAATCGGAACGCGAGTAGAGAGATTTCGCGAAAATAAAGGCATCGCGATAAACGAGAAATTGAAAGAATTTAACGAATCGAGCTATTCCAGTGGACGACCCGCGCTCGTGAAAGTGAATTCGAAAGTAAAAGTCCGATCGTCTTTACCAAGATCACGCTTCATCGTAGGAGAATATGTGACGTTCGTAATTCGACCTCTCGTTTAGCGTGAAAATTGCCATTGTCACGGAAACTGCGGTTCGCGAACCGGTAAACGATCGTTTCGCGCGGGTCGAGGGCTCAAAAACGAAAATATTCCGAGGCGAGGAATATTCAGTCGGAGTCGAGTTATCGGGGTGAATTTGCCAACGGCGAGTGGCCATTTATTTCTCCATTGTTCGAATAGCTGAGTTGCGAGCTCGATTGCGTTTCGCGGGATCGCGAGTCGGTCGCGTCCCCCTGGCCGGGGAATTATGAATCGACACGCGTTACCAGCCGGTAAACCAGTCGTGGTTCGCAAAAAAGTTACGCGCGCGAGGCGCATGAATCCACACGGCGGTCTATTCGAGGGGATAAACCATTCGTTCCCTCTTTCTCTCTCCCTCCCCTCTCTCCTCTCTTTCTCTTTCTCTTTCTCTTTCGGTAACAATGTTGGATCGTCGCGATTGGCGGCCGGGAATTCCTTTGGCTAGGTAGCCGCGATCTTCTCCTATTAATTCCGCGCTTAATCTTTATCGCGAATCTTCACCGTGCGTATATAAGACGGCGAGGGTGGGGGGAGAGAGAAGTAGATAGAAAGAGGGGGAAGGACATTGGCAGGTACGGCTGAGAATCTTGTAGTCATAGATTATCGTACCGAGGGCACAGTTCTGCGTGGTGCATTGAACAGAGAGGGAGAGCGATCGTGGCCGAGGTAGGAGAGAGAGAAAGGCCTACAAACGGGCCAGGATAGAGCGACCGGGTAACAGGTGGTTCTACAATTCCGTACAGCTCTTTAAACGTACTCGCGACTTATCCTACGACTAATTGTACGTTCCGGCAGTTTTATCGGCCGTTCTTTATTCGCGATTCGCGATCTCGCGAGATCCTCGAAAGCGCATCCTCTCGGCACGTCGATGAACATGTACGCGTACGTGGCGCATAAATTACGCAAAATTGCGAGTACGAATCGATCGAGCGTGAAACTCGATTCGCGAAATCGAGCCGGACGGTCAATTAACGCGCGACCCCGTGCAACCCCGTATCGCGATAATTACCTACGTTTTCATCGTTACGATCATTCGCGACTCGAATCGGTGATCAATCACGCTAATGAACCGATTTCCGTGAGTTTTTAGGTGAATTTTTCTTTCATTAATATACACGTCATTCAGAATATAACGCTCGAGAGGAGACCGCGCACGCGCTCTCGGAGATACCCCAGCGAGGTACGATCCCGCGGTACACCGACGGCGATATAACACGTTAACGATCGCGGAAAATATCGGCGCGAGAAGGCCGAGACGTAACGTCGACAGAATCGCGGTACGCGATCGACGGGGGATGAGATTCGATTCGCGATGCGTGGAGAGCCAGCCGACTACCGTGAGATTCTACGGAGGTATTGGCGAACGGAGCGAGAGGAAAAACAGCTTTATCTCATTAATAATATGCCGATGAGAAGGCGAGAGAGAAATTCATGATATTATTATCGACGGACGTTGACTGTCCGAGCTTTCTGCGGGAGGAGGACGGAGAAAGAGGAGGCGAGTCTCGTTGGGGAGAGCGCACGCGCACTGGCAGGCCGCGTGTGCGTATATAGAGGCCCGGGACGAAGAGTCGTAGGCCGGCTATCGCTGGCTTGTTATTAATCTTAATTGCCATCTAGAGGCTGCCAATTAACAACGCCTGTCACTTGTTTTTCCTCGATGGGCGCAATCCTACCAGAGGGTCCTACGTCCACCTCCTCACTCCCGTACTTACCCGTCCCTTGTCGCGAATGCTTTACCTCGTTTTATCTTCGTCCATCCTTCTCTCTTTCTTTCCCTCTTCTTCCTATTCCATATCGGCGGACCTTTCCCAGTGGAAAAGGCTCATCTACCTACCGGGAACTCCTATTTCGTAATCACAGCTCCTTTTCAGGATACTATCGCGATAGATGTATAGTATATATACAGATATTGTAAAATTACGGCCAGGATCGTGGCTCGCGAGGATGTAATATTGAGTTAGAGATTACAAGAGGCGTTCGTTATACTATGTATATCGCTTGGGAATGTCGTTAAGTTAATTATTCGTACGTTCTCGAGATCGTAATCACGGCTAGCTTATTCATCATCGACGAGATCGGCATTTGAGCGGGCTCTTCCGATCGATTATATCGCCGCGATCGCGCCGCTCTCTCTCTCTCTCTCTCTCCCGCTTGCCGCCAACGTCGAAAGGGGAGAAAATTGATGAAACCGATGTTAAAGCGCGCGAACGCTTTCACAGCCAATTTTTACCCCATAAAATTATTCCCTGCACGAGTTTCCCGTCATCGCGGTAAGAATACTCGATTAAAATCCACCGCTCGATATGTTATTTTTTGAATTTCAATTTGCGTCTTAATTGAAACATTATTCCGAGAATTTTTCTCGTGATAAGATCGCGCACGACGATGTTACGTAGCAGCGCGGCGAAAAAGAGGAAATTCAACGGATGAAAAGTCGACCGAATGGAATCGCAACGAATCGTGTGGCACCGCGTGAGAGGCATCCGCGTTTGTAACAACTTCGGTATCAATTTCTCGTAATCGTTAACGCAATTGCAGTTATTACAATGTAACGCGTGAGTTTCACAAGATAATAACCAGCGAAAGAGAACCAAGGTAATAGTTCACTATATAGAGATGAAGTGCGTGCTGCGACTATGCGAGATCGAGTTTCGTGCAATTTTGCAACCTCGCGTGAGCATCCCGCGAGCGCAAAGTGGAAAAGTCCACGACGCGAGAAACGTATTTAACACAGCGCGGCAATTGCAACCCGGTGCACGCATCGAGATTATTTTAATCTACTCCTCGACGCTTGTAATTAATTACGGTGGTGTACGAGTAAAATATAATCAAATACATCGTCGATATGTTATTCAATATAGTCTCGTCGATGAAAATAAAACGAGCGAACCGCTTATACGCTGGATCTCGTTGCATGAAGTAATTGAAATAAAAATGAAAGAGCGATAGACGAATTGAAATCGGATCGACAATAAATTACGAATTTTCGAACAGTGAAATGTCTATCGAACTCGCATTCGCTTCGACTCGGAATTACGTCGTCAGTTTTCGCGTACGTGAGTTATGAATTCCGATATGAAAAATTATTAATTAGCAAAGTCGAAACAGTTGAAAACCTCTGGCATTACGAAACGTCGAGTAGAAATCGGCATTGGCTTACGTCGAAATCGATAAGTTTCGCGACAGGAGATATCGATGATAAAAAAAGAGATTGAAAAAGTGTAACACGAGCGCTCCAAGGGGAGGAAAAAGGCAAAGAGGTTAAACTGGATAAAACCGCCGCTAATTATAGACCTTGTCGCGTTGGGCTCTATCGAGAGCGTGCCGTGAATTAAAGAACGTCACGGTCGATCGCGCGCGAGAGCAGCCTCAGCCTCTGGTGCGCGGCCGTTAATCGTCGAATACGAGCGAAATGAGAGATTATTGCGCGAGAGCGAAAATTCGAATCGAGATCGAGAGGATTGAAGGGGCAGTTCGCTCACGCGGACCGAGCAGGGGGACGTACACGCGCGACCAGTTCGACCGACAAGGCCGTTTCGAGTTCGCTCGAGCGCGTCAAACGGCGCGCACACTCAACCGACGCGTACCCTCAATGAGAGAATGCGAGCGCGAGTTATACGCACGCTCCGGACGATCGTATGAATTACGCGTCGAACGAGAGTGAAAATTTACCGAGGCGAAATAGCGTGCGATATTGTATAATAAGCGTACGAGAATTTAGAGCGCTATAAAATATTCGACTGGTAACGCGCCATGGGACGCGGTGAGAACGACCGCGCTCGGTCTCGCCTTGACCGCGGATTTGCCATTGTGAAATCGTTTCGAAACAAAAAAGAAAAAACGAGCGCAAATTGGGCCAATTTTCTGTAGAAAGTATATCGTACGTACGAGCAACGAACTCGTGGAAAATTCGTGCAACCGAACGGTGTCGCGCGCTCGAGTTCTCCAGATTTTTCTCTTCGCCCTGGCAATCGCTTTCATAATCAAGCCGATTTCGCGTCGGAGATAAACGAACTAGTTCGCCGATGCGAAAGCAGGAACTGGACTGGGCGCATGAGCGGAGCCCGTGGACTCGCCCGTTGCGCAACCTCCGGTGCTAATTGGAAGAAAAATTTTATATACTATGTACTATGTATAAACGTTCTTCTTTTTAATTCGGCCGGCGAGTATCGGAACGATAATTCGTCTAACGAGGGGAATTAAATCCGGCGGGTTTTCGAGCGAGCGCGAGAGAGCGGTTCCGCGAATCGGAACGAGTGCGCGAAACGCGCGAGGAGAACGCTTGTCGCGTTCGATTCGCGCGAGGATGCTCGGGGGAGAGGAAGGCGTGGGCCGCATTCCGCTCCGTAGCGAATGGGCTCGTAATTATAAATTCCGCGCGAATAGGGAAATAAGAGAATCGAGCGTGAGAAACCGGGAGGGGGTGCGGCGGCGTATAAAGCGAAGGGGAACCGCGCGGGACTCTAATTGACCACCTGCGCGATCGACGCGTTATAACACACTCGACGCGAAGGCACGTTGTATCTTCATTCCAGTGAGCGTATAGAGCCCCCTTTCAAAGACGCGCACCCGCGCGAAAGAGCTGAACGAGAGAGAGAGAGAGAGAGATTGTACATTTCATCCCCCTTCTCACCCTCGTTTAATCACGTCCCACCGGATACCGCGGATACCGCGCGCATCATTTAACGCGTTTTTAAAAGGGACCCTCCTATCTCGCTATCTCTCTCACTCACTCTCTCTTTCTCTCTCTCTCTCTCTCTCTCTCTCTCTCTCTCTCTTTCACTCCTACAGAGAACGACAGATCGGTCGATCGCGATAAATTCGTTCCCCGGCGTGGCGCGTCAACCGCACGATCGGATATCTCCGTGTCGAGTTTTCCCGACTGGGGGGGTTTTTTTTATCCCCCGTCCGACGTTGTAAATCGTGCAACCTCGAAATAGCTATTATACACCCCGAAAGACAGAAGGAGATAGAGGAAGAACCGCGTCGGCCATTAAAACGTATCGTACAGCTATACATATATAAGCCCGCGAGAGGAGAGGCATTCGAAAAAGACGGCTTACCCTCCCGACTATCCCGGATTTCACACGGCTGAGCAATAATACGGAATGGAATTTCCATTGATCGCGATAGGCGATGCGAGGCTGCGCCCAAGGACGCGTCCCTAACATCGTCACCCAGAAGTATGTAAACGACCGGATCGTTCCAATAAGCACGATTCAATCCAGCCCCGCTTGTATACGCGCGCGCGCGCGAAATATACGGACGTTGCGGGATAACGAAACGAGCGGGGGGAATATAATTCGTTCGTGGCGCGTACTGCGAGAGATCGTCTAGACGCGGGACATTTGGCACCTATAAAAACCCCGAGGGTATAGGAATTCCGCGGATATAAAACGCCGATGATTCTCCCGGCGAAGTCGAAGCCGTTCCGCGGCCGCTCGGCGAGCCGATCGTGAAAATCGCGAGAGATCGAGCGAAGCTATATAACGGATCGTTTCCGGTCCCGACTTCTTTGATTTTCGCGGACAGGAAGCTCGCGAGAATTCCGCGCTTGTAATTCGTCGAAATTGATCGAGAGGAATATAATTGTATAAACAAGAAGCGAAAGCCCGCGAAGAGATAGACGGAGCGGAAGGCGAAGAAGAAGAAATGGAAGATGAAGAAGGGGTATGGAAGCTCGAGAAGGAAAGCGTCTATACAAAACCGTGATAGTATATTATAGATAAGGGAACCGTGTGGGCAACTCTCTCGATGGACGATGTGCGAGTTATATATACGACGTCGGCCATTGGCAGAGCGAGGAGCACGAGCGGACATAGCGAGAAACGAGCGAACGGGAGGGAGACCGAGATTAGCAGCTGATGAAAAGGTGGAGCCTCGCGAAATGACGTTTTAAGTGCCGATGAAATTGTACAGCGATAAGTGCGGCCTCCCGTTCCTACCGCGCTCTAAGGCTAGCTTTATGTAGGTTCATTCTCTCTCTTTCTATCGTCCACTCGCGGGCTCGTTCGTTTCTATAACACTCTCGCGCGAGCTCGAACAATCGACAGAGGTGTCCCTACGTAGGTCACGGCACATAACGAACGCGAATTTTATTTCCCAGCGAATTATCTCGCGACGCTAATTTCTCGCACGAGAAAACTAACGGGTGGTGGAAAAATGGTGTAATTCTCGCGGGAATTTATCGTACGATTTTTTTCCCGAAGGCAGCTTTTAAATCCTATTGAATATCAAATTACAAACGTAATAAATCGAGTGGCTATTGAGAGGACTGCGCGTATCGTTCGCGACACGCTCGCGGATGCGTGCGTTACGAGGGTAGGGATTGCGGCGGCATCGATGCCCGTGTACAAGCAACACTGAATACATACAATGCGGCAGAGTCCATTGGTACAGCGAGCGTATACCGATTCACCACGAGGCTCCGCCGGCTATCGTGTATCGATTGGTTCGCGTACAGCAAACACCAGCTCGATCCACCGCAGGAAAACAAACGCACGCGTGCGCAGAGTGAATCTCCCTCTATATATATATACATATATATGTATATATATATACGCTCGGTATACCCTCCGGGGGTTTTATATGGCCTCTTTACGTGGATTTATCGTCGTCCCATACCCGCCTTACCGACTACGAAAAGAACGCGTGTATATGTGCGTATGACGATGAGAGAAAAAGAATTATTTAGATACACTCGCCGCTGGTACTCACGCGAGTCGGATAAGATATTTTAAAAAGCGCGACTATATCCCTCCTTTCGGGGGACCGATCGGGGGTTCGGCCCTCGCTCGAGACAGTCGACATGATTTATGCCGAATTCGCTCTTAAGCGAGTTCGTATTGATTGTAATTATTCTCTCATATTTTTAACCTCTGTCGTCACTTACTATCGAACGAAAATAATTTATTGACCGAATCGAGCTTTAGCGCTTTACGCGGGATCGATATTCCACAAATTTTACGTTTTATTATCCTCGAGTGGCAACTTTTTACACGCGCGAGAAAAAAATTCGATCGGATGAAATGTGTATAGGAAGGCGATAAACCACATCGAGTTCGAGAAAGGCGCACACGAGGCGCATAACTGTTTCTTGAAAATTATTGCATCGAGATTGATATCGCTTATATTGTTCAAGAGTGTAAAGATCGTTGTTTATAGCAATTGTTTTCGACCTATACCAACTCTATAGACTCGTTACTTATCCTATCGTAATGATCGGTCAAACGTTTCTTGACGTTTGTTATTCGATTACCATTACGGATTATATTGTTAATTTCTCCTTCTCTCTCTCTCTCTTCTTCTAATAGCGAAGGTCGTTTCGTGATCAATGACGTTTTGTCCCATTACGAGTTCCCGCGAGCGTGTCGAATGCTTCGCGACGCTCGATCGCGCTTGTCGAGGCGTAACGAGTGTACCTATATGCACTTTTTTCTCGCCCGATCGCCATGATAAACAATCGCGTACCAATATTGCTAAGGGTAAGATAAAAGTACAGCGCGACCGTACAACGCTCGCGATATCGGAATCAATTGGAATAAATTATCGAAATCAATTTCATTACATCAAACGCTTCTTCTGGCTTTTCAATTTTCTGTCGCGCGTTAATCGTCGGCCGTACAAAGTGCGCGGTAGGAAAGCGCATGTAGAACGCGTCGAGCGCGTAGGCCCGATGAAGCGAGACGCAAAAAGTTTATGGATTTTTGCCAGGGAGTTGATTAATTAACGTGATGCAAGATTTAAGTGCGTTCGGTAATGAGATTTAAATTTTCCACGCGAAGCCGGCGAAATTTATTGCGGAAGGAGCTTGATTCACAGTCGTCATAGCCAAACATTGTAGCTAAAATGCATAAATGAGTTTCATTCCTCCGGTCGGACGTATCTGATTTCAACTTTTCGCGTTATCGCGCATCCGAGTCTCTAGACCGAGATTATTTTATCGCGATTCCGACACGACGAGCCGAACGATATAACGAGCGCATTTCGTTCGCTCGATTTTTGCATTTTCTGATAATTACGGTGGTAAATTACAAGTTACGGCGACACGTATATCGAAAGAGCACCGAGGTCCCATTCACGGCGGTAGCCATAAAATCTATCATCCCATACATTCTCCCATTACGCTATTAACGTCCCGCCAACTCCGAGTACTTCAATTTTCTTTCCACGCCGGTGCGAATCGCCAGCGTTTCCCAGTTTTATTGTCAACCCCGACGAACTCGCTGGGAATTAATCACTCGGGCCCTCCTAGCGCGGTAAGAGGCGAAAAATTCGCCGCTAACGTTATTGGCCGCGCGCGTGTAAGCGGGCTGGGTTAATTGATAAAGAAAGAGCCAGCGTGCATCGTAAATCAGCTCGTTTAATCGGTTACCGCCAGCTTCCATTCTCCAAACCGAGTTGAAAAACCGTGTCTTTCTCTCTCTCCTGCCTTTCCAGTATTATCCGTTCGGCCTACTCACCGAGCTGTTCTTATCGCGCGCAGTCCGCGGGGAGCAACAGGCCGCGCGATAAAACTAGTGGACGCGAGATTCGCTGGACGACTCGAGGAGGCTGCCCGTGGAAAATAAGTACGCCCGTGCTCTGCGACTCGAAATGTAGGAGAGAGTAGCGAACCGTATAAATGCGACTCCCCCGGGCGTGAGATCGCTCGCGTAGTTAGACGCGTAACCACCATATGGTCGAGACCGTCGACGAAGAAAAAAAAAAAATAGGAAAAGGAACGAACGGAAAGTAGTGTAAGAAGGCGAAAAAGGAGGTTGCGCAATTCGAACGGTGTCGGCCGATGATAGCTCTCGCATCTGCGTCCGTGAATTCGAAGCGGTAAAAGATAATAGGGAGAGGCGAGAATTCAAATATGCAAGTATCGCATGAACGTAACTACATAGTCGAGCCAAACGATCTCGGGATTGTCGGAAATCGCGCAGCCGAGGTTATATCCGATTTAATTGGCCGTAATACTCTAGCGAAAATTGCCGATTGTAATCGGAGAGTAATGGGCCGCGGTCTCTGTAATACGTCGGTCGCGGGTTTTAATTGGTTCGCGTCCTTGAGCAAGGATTTCTGGGTCAAGGATGACGAACTCGCGAACTCGTCGTATCGCGACCAGGTCGCCTCGCGAATTTCGGACGAGACGAGCCGACTCATTTTTACTTAGGCCGAGCGATAAATCGGTCTCTCTGTTCGCATTCGTCACGCACGAGCGAGAATAATGGACGGAAATTGGGGTAAGGTCGTCGTGCGGGGGCGAGCCGTCCAATGCCGGTACCTCGAGTGTCCTCCGGAATACCCGATCGGGTGAGCGAGAATCGTCGCGATGTCCCCGTTCATTGCGTCCTTTCGCGTCTACCTTAAATGGCGATAGAGTCCATACGCTTCGAGGACGACGCGATGAATGCAAAGGAGGGAGGGGATGGAAACGAAGTTTACACTGCCACCTTGAGACGGTTATCTCTCTCTCTCTTTCTCCCTCTTCTTCTCGGTGGTGATTAGCGAAAGCTCGTCGCTGAAGTATATACACGCGTATATGGTATAAACTTCTGTCTTTTTCCATCGGCCGTCGTCGGATCCCCGTGACCGAGATACCGTCCCATCCGGTTATGGCCATGCGACGCGCTTGAGGACCGTAGGAGAACCAGCCTCGAATGTTTATTTCATGACGTAGCGAAAATCTGCGTAAAGCCGATACAGATACGCGTGTGCGAGTGCGACGGCGAGGCGCATCGACGATTTATCGGGTTGTACGACGTGAATCACGAGGAACGCGTTACTCGTACCGAGACAGCTCCGTAGGACGTAGCTCTTTACTCGAGAGACGAAAATCGAGTGTCGGGATTTTGGATTTCGATCGAGCCACGGTGTTAATAAATATTATTGTTGTTTGTTATCCGATAACGATGTTAATTAAGCGAAATAAGAGGAGTAGGTTTCCTTTGAGAATCCTGTAAAGGTAGTGACACGCGATGCTCACATTGCGCTGGCAATCTCGAAGCTGTACATCTTGCGGCCCCGCTGTTGTCTGTAACGTATTTATCGTATACGACCGGTTCGTTAAATCCGATAAAAGTTATCAAGGGTATTCATAAAACTCGAGCGCGGTAGAACGAGAGTAACTCTCGGGTACGTCTCGGAATGAAAAATACAGATATATTAATTTAATTCGAGCGAATCGACTAGCAGAAATAAAAGTCTCGAAATCGAGTTCTCGCTGCGTTAAGCGGGACTCTCGTTTCTAACTGCGCGTATGAAAAGTTTTCGTAGGTAAATAGAGGGTGAGAGCCGCGAGCGGTGCATTCCACGGGGCGCGAGAGTTTGCGCATTCGGCGTGGCCTCTGATGAGGAGCGGTAAATTATCACCGTAATAACCGCACGGCGCGCCGGCGTCGGATTGGATTTCTCACACAGTACTTCAGCCCCGTCCTTCCGTTTCGCTCTACGGTCGACTTCCTCTGTCATACCCATCGCTTTTCTCCTCGCTCTTCCTATCCGCGAGGGGGGACCTTCTCACCGTTCGCCCGGCGTGTTTACATGGCGCGGCGGTTTTATAGGAATGTTAATGGGTGACATTCCACCCTCTCTTGCTTACGCGCGGAGGAGGCGGCCTCTCTCCCTCTCTTCATCTTCGCGCTGGCTTTTGTCTCCTATTCCCTTGCGCGCGTATTACTCGTCATTTCATGGCGAGTTTATTCCCGCGACCGCCGCCGATTATACGAGCCGTCCGAGGAGAAACCGAACCGCGTAGGATGAGGGTAACACGGAGAAGAGCGGAAGAAAGAAAGAGAGAATTGAAAGGGCTTCGCACGATCGCACCGAGCGAGCAGGTGAATAGCGCTCGCACGACTCATCGATCCGCAACCGTCTCCGAGGAGAAGGAAAGAAGAGGGAGAGGGAGAGAGAGGAGAGCTCCCGAACCTACCGCAACGAAATATTCCCGAACGGAGTCCAGGTGTGTGTATCCCACGATAAGTGAACCCGCTCGACCGGACCAGCACCTTCGGACACGAGAATCGTCGTTTATCCTCACTCGTTAACCGTAACGACCCGACACGCCTGATATTCTTTCCACGTAACCAGCGAAAATCTGCATGTATCCGATTAATTCGATTAGACACCGTATTTCGTTTTAGACGTCGACCTTTCGGCTGCGAAAAGGACACCGCGTTCTCCAGGGAGATTAATCTCGAGAGCTCGAATCGCTCGTACCTACTCGTATATACTCATCAGAAGCGCTCGGATTATACGGCCCGCTCGCGAAAGAAGCTATATATCCCGGCGAAAAAAAAAATGGGGCCGAGAGCTAACGAAGCGCGTCCGACCTTCACACTTCCGATCAAGGTCGAGCCCGTCCATCCGGTCGTGCCCATCCGCATAGAATCGCGAAACAGGTGATAAAGTTCAATTACGCTCTCCGTCTCTTTTTATCGGGCGCACGAGCGCCGCGAGCGGGCGCGCGCTTTCCGCGAGTCCCTCGCGCGTACGTAGGACTGTTTGTATATCGCGGGAAGCGGGGGGAGCGTTTTACGCGCGCGCTCGAGGATGCAGAACGGATCGAGACCGAGGATGGGAAAGACGAGGTGGAGCCCTCGTGTACACAGGAGGGGAGGCTGGCTTGCGCGCACCGTGGCTATCGAGCAATTATATGGTTCCGCGATTTCACCGCGATTGTCAACAGGCTCGTAACTCTCCTCTTCTTTCGCGCGGTCTAGTGCGACACCTGCGCATTCCGAAATCGGCCTTGCGGCGCGCGGACAATATCGTTAGTCTCCGCGCGGAACGAGCGCGAGGAAATCGGTAATTGATTTCGATACGCGAACCTGGTTTCGGTTTCGCACTGCGCGCCACGTCCGCGTAGCCCCTCGGGCCGGAATCGCGCTCGATTGGAGATGACGCGCAAGCTCGATACGGAATTCTCGTGTTTACGAGCACCGGCTATCACTCGCCGAGCGATTTACGAAGATAATAGTCCGCTCGATCGATTTATCGATAGCCGTTCTATCATAGGAAGCGATCGAGAGATTAACTCTCGGGCTGATTTTTCCTTCTCTCATTCTCAAACTGAAAATAACGACGCGAAAACCGATATAAATTCGTTATGGGTGACATTTCGCTTAACATTTCGAACGGGTTTTCTCCGCGTCGGATAAATCAACGAGTGCTGTTTCTATTTTCGTCAACTTTCGCGTAACGAGCCAGCCGGCGTTATTATATTTGATTTCGATACCCGCGCGGGAAATTACGAGCGCGCGGCTGCGATCACACGATTCGGACCTTTGCGGGTACGCGATCAAGGTCGCGTCCGGCTGCATTAAATCGAAACGCTTTCGCGTCCGAGCGCTGATAAATGCGCTCGTCTCGAAGTCAATGTCACGCATTTGATCGTAACTCGCTGAATTTCCTTGACGCGGGTACACGCCTACATATACAGGGTGTCTAAAAGTTTCTTCAAAAGTAAACAAGATCCCTTGGTCTAGAGAATCAATTTTTAATTAAACGCTAGAATTATAAATTCAATTAGAACTTCCAGATGATTAAATTAGTTGAAAGAAAAGTGATTCCTCTGGATCACTACTGTAGCGTCGGAACGTTTCCAACATGGAAACTTTCCGTAATTTCTTCTTAAACTGTAAATAATTAAAAGACGATTTCTGATGTTTATTGGGCTCAATGGGGAAAAGCCTTGCGGCATAAAAACCCCGATAAAGAGATATAATGGTTGATTGTGGAGTACGTATTCGCTTACGGTTACATGGCGTAACGCTATGGGGTGAGATCTTGGAATATGTACTGTCTGAGATCGGTGGAGCAGGGACTCGCTATGTCGGAGTATGACTCGCTGAGGGTGGAGATTAGCTCGCTTTGGTGAGATACAATTCTCGAAAGAGTAAGAGACGCATGATTTCGGATCAGTGCGGTACGCGATGGTTCACAAATATTTGACACACTAAAAAAGGTTAAACTAACTGTCCCGAACTGCGTCTTGACGACAATCAACTCGAGATTCATTTTTTACCTTCAACTATAAATCGATCTTTCGATCATCTATGTTCGATATATATCGAACAACTACTACGGTGTAGATGAAGAATCTTCGCAAAGCTTTATATACAAAATAAGTACCTACGTAATACACAATGGAAACAGAGTGTGAATTCGATAAAAATTACACCGTCGTTATAATCGAGGTGATTCAAAGAGAAGAAAGATACCGATCGCGAAGGGAAAGATGGGGTTGTACGACGATTGTCGTGACTATGAATGAAGCAATCACGCGGTTCCACGAATCCTGTGAGAGCTCGGCTTCTCCCTCGACTGTCAAGGAGATATCGCCGGCACGCACGCGCACTCCTATCGCGGCTATCCGTTTTCCATTTCAACGAATGTAAGCGAGTCCACAGGAGCTCAATCACGAAATAGTTTAATAGTTCCAAGAACTAATCAAAGATACAACATCAAGATACATGGCATATCGTGTTGATCCTTTGAATGTTATTTATAGTAATTCTTTTACTATATTTCATTTGATTTCGCCGAATAATCAGCTATTATTTCGTTTAATTATCAGCCTCGTACGAAAACTCAATTTCAGGAAGCTCGATAGATCGCGCGATTTCGCGTGCCTCTTACATTGTAATAATTCGCGTATACGAGTTCTCGTAGAAATCGGGCGCGGTCGCGCGCGGGGGTATCTCACCTCAATCTCGTTTCTCCCGTCGTTGTAATTGTGACTCGGGGGCAGCTCTCGAGTGCGGATGAGTTATACTTGCGCGCACGAGTCGGCTTATAAGTCGGTATACCTGTCACGGCGGACCTCCGCGATGTTCGCGAACGAATTGAACGTACGTGGAGAGAGGTGAGAGTGCCATGACACCTGACGGCCGCTGCGGCCCGCGAGGGATCATCGGAAGACGTGCGCGCATTCGTATGGGATCGTGCGAATGTCGAGGTGCGAACGACTCGCCGCCGGGCATAACAAACTCCTGACGGATAACGCGTTTAAATTCAGCCTCGCCGAAGATAATATGTGGAACGAGACGCGAGTACTCTCGCGCCAATTTTTGCCGTATAATCCGGCGAAAGTGCTAAACGCTTTTCGTTCGCAGGGTTCGGTCCGCTGAGTGTAATGCACGCGGCGAGTACTAGGAATACTAGAGTTGCGAAAAAGAGAGGGGGAGAGAGAGACGTATTTATTTCAATCGACCGACAAGCTAAATAAACGACGTTCGATTTCAATGAGGAAAATTTCAATAAATGGCGATAGCTCGGGCTAACCGCGACGGCTTTTTTCCCACAGCCGCGCGGGATTTCATTATCGCGTTGTTTGGTGGCGAGCTCGGGCGCGTGAACATGTTCATTATATTAAATGAGTATAGTATTTCTTCATTCGATCGTACGTATTCACACGCGGTGGGGCATATGGTACTCGCGATCCGCGAGAAGAGCGATCGTCCGACGGCCTCGATCGCCGGATCCTTTTGAAAGCGAGTATCATTACCCGTTGTATTCCCTCCCTTCTCGTACGATCATTACCGAGACTTATCCACTTCTCGCTCGTTTTCACCCCTCCCTCCGGTCCCCCTCTCGCCACTTGCCGCGCATATTCCAATAACGCGTATTGTAATAACTCGTTTTCCTCGCGTACGGTCCCGCGGGAGATAAGCAAAATCAAGAGTAACAAAGGCAGCGACCGCTCGCGGGATAGCTCCGCGTCGATAATCCTCCGATTTCAATGCGTCCGCGTAT
Organism: Goniozus legneri; assembly: GCA_003055095.1. NCBI lineage: Eukaryota > Metazoa > Arthropoda > Insecta > Hymenoptera > Bethylidae > Goniozus > Goniozus legneri. Next base: position 194,818 of record NCVS01001393.1, read on the forward strand.
ATGCGTGCGCATTATATCCCAATCTATATATAGATATACACCTCCCCGTGCCACACGCGGAGCCCCGTCGAAGCCGGCGCGCGATGCTCGTTCGAGCACAACGGGAACAAAGGACGTTATATTAGCGAGTGACCGATGCGCGAGTCAACTCGAGTGAAGCGAGCCGATAAGTCCAGTGATACGCCTTTAACCTTTTTTTCCTCTGTTAATCTCGATTTTCCTTTCATTCTCGTTCCATTATGAAATCCCAGGAAGGGACGACTCAGCGACGTGAGAATAGCGTAAATCACCGCTCGATCGTGGAATTCAGAGTGCGAAATGCCACGCGATTCGATATACCCGGCTGAATTCCGTCGAGTGTACGCGTAACGGTGAATTTCGATGTTATTATTATTATTATTATTATTATTATTATTATGTAGCAGCGGGCGCGAAACACGAGTAGACGCGTAAATTTGATTTACGAGGTTCGAACGGTGGTCGAAGGACTCGAGAAGCCGAGTTTTAATTGGACGAGCCTCCGATGATCGTTCCGCCGATGGAAAATGGCCAGGTTGTCGCAGAGAGGTATAAACGCCGGGAGCATCGATATACCTGACGTGTACCGATTTCGCTATTCCCGCCGGCCTCGAGAGCGACGTCGTAATAATCCGCTACCGGAAGCGAACGGAAGACACGGTGATAAACTGCCCCGGCTCATCTGCGTTCCCCGTATCGATCATTAACCGTCGAGCGAAACGAATCGCGCGTGTACGCGCGAGTCGATAAATTCGTCTCTATACGAGCGCCGCTTCAAAGTTCATTCCCTGAAAATAAACAAGCCGCGATATATAAATGCCGCGCGCGCGCACGGACTCCAATTGCGAAATTTTCAGGAGCAGAGTAACGTGTCGAACGATAACGTACGCCGATTTACTTTGCAAAACGTATCGACGAAAATTACGTAATGATAGAAGCAACGGGACCAGGCTGTTTATTACCGCGCTGCGCAAATATTTACCCGGTGCACGTGAACGTACCAGCGCTAGGTGCGCGTGCGTTTATCTTCCGTAATAACCGGCGCGCTATTCCGCATATCGCTAACAAAGTGCGCCGATATTGTGCAAATTTGTTCGCGCGGAAGAATAAATCACGAATTGAAATGTCCATATACGATCGCGCTCGAAGGAAAAAGTTGTGATTTTAATAATCGTCGATACCGATACGACTCGCGATCCAGTTCCCGATCGAAACGGAATTCGATATACTGCTCGCGGTATAAATAGAACGACGTGCCGGTCCGGTGAAGGTAGGCGTAAGGTACACGCGTTTCAGGCAAAACCTGGCGCACGCACTTTACCGTCCGACGAGATAGCCGATATATGTACACACGAACCCGGCACTCGGCGCTCGCGCGAGCGCGCGCGCCTCTGCGGTTTTAACAACCAGGCCAATGTTTTTCGCTCTAGTTGTGTTGATATGTATAATCTTGGTAATTATATACCACCACCATCGTCGAGAGAAAGAGAGAAGGACAGTAGGGGGAGAGTAGGAGAGAAGAAGGCAAGGCCTAACGAGAGGAAGGATAAGACATCCTGGACGTACGCGCGTTATACTTGATGCGCCGATCGCGCCTGACTGGCATCAACTGTTATTTCGTCGGGGAGATCGCGGAGGATGAGAAAAAAAAGGAGCCGAGAAAAAAGAGGAGCAATCAACGACGATTCGTATACGTTCTCGCGAGGTAAACGCGCGAATTCGTATCCGCGCGGCTCCGTTGCGAGAGCGCGCGCCGACGGAAAGAGTGAAAATTATACGCACGCAGGTACATCGCGAGCCCGAAATAATTACGAGAGTGGAAGAGAGAGGGAGGGAGAGAGAGAGAGATCGATTGTCGTTCGGCGCGCGTGCAATCCGAAGGTCCCGTATTATTAATTCGTCAGTAAAACCGGCCTTCTCCTTTGTTCGTGCCGCCAAACGCTCGTGCAATTCCTTCGAGGTGCGTTAAAAAAAAGGAGCAGAGGAAAAAATATCCTATATGGCTTTTCGACAAAAGTGAAAGTCAAAAATCGAACTCTCTTTTTTCACACGGTATGACTCGTTGGGATGAGACTCGATAAGATCGCCACCTAGCATATGTAACTCTGCGCACACACACACATCATTCATGAACTATACGCTCTACTCGGTTACTGGGTACGAGTTTTCGTTTGGATTGAAAACTCGCTACGTAGAATTTTTGTTCTCTCTTCCTCTCGTTCGAACGCGAGATTACACGTTTTCGTTCGTTGTACACAAGCCTAGTTGGGTTTTATTGCACAGGCTACACCGTATAGGTGACACCTCTCGCCGACAACATCATCTCGGGGATTAATACCCGCCTCGCGTTCTCTTTTATTGTCGTTGTCGAAAACCATATCCAGGTTTCGAAAAAAATAAAATCTCCACGAGAGCGACGGATGGAGGAGGATATATCGCTCTGGGTCAGCGAGAAGGAGTAAAAAAATATTTATAGCCCCGTTGGGTGAATAAACAATTTCGCGACAGGAACAGAATTCGGTTTTATCGCTTAGAATTTGCCGCGTTGGTCTTATCGCGCGTCTCGCGACTTATCAATCTCGCAGGAACGACCGAGAGAGCGAGTTCGCCCGATCGAGGGAGGACCCGTTTTACGTATATCTTCCGAAACGTCGTACCCCTCTTAACCCCCCCAAGTAATTTATCCCGGTCGCATAAGGCCGTAATTCTACGACCACGCGATCGCGTCGCGTCCGTGACGTACGAGCTCGTCTCGCGCGGGTGGACGCTCGGCCACGAACGTGTACTCACGAGAACGCGCGAAATTTCCCATCTTCGCTTTTTTCTCTCTCGTGGATCCTACTCCGCCCAACTTTCACCCGTCCCTTTGAATAACCCGTAAATATCATCGAGTAACGACTAACGAGCGTTTATACTCGTTACACACTCTCGCGCGTTGCATAATGTCCCGAATACCGCGCGTTTAATATGCTCGGCCTTCGATGATTTTCGAACGTGCAATTTACGATCGGCGTTAAGTCCATTTTTATAGTATAACATTGTTGCTGGAGCGCCAATTCCAACTATTCCCGCGCGCTAGAATTTTCGCGGATAAATCATCGGCGCTATTGAGTGCCGCAATCTTTACAGGGAAAAATAATCGGTAACGCAAACAATGACGAATATTTTCGTACTCTCGAATATCGGCGAGGGAAAAAACGAGGAAAAAGTCGACTTTCCCACGAGGATGTGAGTTGTAAATTTGCTGGATATGACCCCTTTGTCAGTTCGTAATAATTTCGTATTAACGAAGTATTTTTGGCGCCGCTATACTCTACTCTGGGAACAAGCTTTGTTCATAACCAAGTCGACACTTTCCATTGCAATTATAAGAAAGCGTTGGCATTTGGTATACACAGTAGAAGTACCTGGAATGCTTTTATTACTGTCCGGACCAATTTTCATTTCGGAGTGACAATGCTATTTGACTAAAACTAAAATTTTAAGTAAACAATTCGTATTTCTGCTAATTCTCATTTTTCGGTAAGTTCATCGCTCCGGTGAACAGAGGGAAAGTGATTTACACGGAGGTTCCATCAAACGAAATCGAAAGTTACACGTGCGCGTCTCTCGGAATCATCTGCGAATCACTCACAAATGCGAATGCGTGGAGAGTGAAACGTATGAAACTGGTGGTATTTCGCAAGTTACGAAACTCGGGCGAGGCGTAACGAAAAGAAGCAACGTCGAGAGTGGCGAAAGTCGATTCAAACGCAAAAAACGGACCAGAGGTAGAAGTGTAATTTGAATGGAATTCTTTTTTTCTTTTCTCGTCCAACTTTGAATCTCTCGATCCGGAATCCTACCAGTCATCACGGAAACAGGATTTCTCAATTCGTAACTTTGGTACAACGTTTCGCTGAAAAAATTCAAATTCTCGTCTAATTGAACCAATTTTAAAATTTCCGAATAACCAACCAACGCGAGTATACTCCATTGATAATGTCTGTCGTAACCAAATAACGTGGGAGCTAAACATCGACGTTTCCTCCTTGTTCCGAAAACGATAAGCGAAGGGAAAAGGCTGCTTTGCGAGAAGGAAAAGAGTGGAATGATAAAAAAGAGAATGAAAAAATGGTCGAGCGCGTCCGCAAACGGCGAAGTTGTGTTCGAGTTAGATAGAGGATGCATTTGAGGCTACCATTAAGCCGCGGTGATTGATAATGCCCGCAGACCCGTTCTGCGCCATCGAGTCCGTCCCGATCAAGGTCTTCTTCGGGGTACAGACCGATCCCTGGTAAAAAGCGAAGAGAGCGAGCTGAAAAGGTACGCTACGAGTACCATGGCTCAAAGGAGTCGCAAATCGGTAAATCAGCGAATTCGAAAAAAAAAAAAATAATAACGATAATCGAAATGAAAAGAAGCGCATTATTGTCGAAGCCATACGCCATCGAGCAGCATTTTGCACGGTTTTCGCCTGGCTTGATTGTATATAATTCGTATCTCTATTATTCTCGTTTAATATGCATTAGAATATACTATCGTTTAACGCAGAATTTCCTGTTTACTCTCCGCGCGGGTTATGCGTTCGCCGCTCACGGCAAAACCGGGAGAATGCTGAAAAGAAGAGAGGAGAAGAGAGACCTTGAAGATAGAGATAGAGAAGAAGGGCAACGAGGAATTCGTTAAATGCATCGGGGACGGATCCTTCCTACCGCGCGAGCCCTTTACTTATATATCCGCGCTCCTATATATGCCCTCGCCTATGTTACCAGCAATTATCGCTAATGCGATGGTTACGTTTGACTTATAATTAGTCGCGAAAGTGACAGTCGCCGACAAAGAAGGCGAAACGTTCGCCAAGTACGAGAGGAAGATATTCTTCCACGGAGGTAGCGCGTATAATTCGTACAGTTTCTAACGACTCGTGCTTTCAACCACGACGCGCAAAGTACGCGTGTATCGACCTCGAAGAGGAACAGTCGGCGAGATGAAAAACCAAGTGCCATTTCCTATCTAACGCGATAACGCTCGTCGTCCTCGTTATCGCGCGCCATCGGCAAAAATTTCCGCGCTCGTCATGAAGTCGGTAAAGGGATAGGGACTGGTATTGGCGCGCGCCCGATAACGCACAGTCACGACGCCCCGGAGAAGATGGAGATGTCGTTCGCCAGTCACCGGCCGCGCCACCCAGGATAATCGAAGGGAGGGGAGACGTTAATTGTAACGTTCATCGATTACGGTCCCTCTCGAATATCCTAGACGAGAGAAACGATAAAATTCGTACGTATAATTAAGAACCGCGAGTTCCTCGGCCGTGCTCGCGTCGCTAGAGCGCTCCGAACGTGGGCGCACAAAGGAGGTACGGTGTGTATACGCGAGGACGCTGAATGACAATGCACCCGCTAACTAGCAAAACGCCAATATTTGCTCAACCTCGAGCGCAACGGTGGTCGCGACTTATCTAGGGGAGACGGAGCGAGACGAGAAACGAAAAAAAACGACGAGAGTATGACGAGTAAAATAACTCGGGGAGGGGGCACTCCGCGACAGGATTCATCCTGAAAGTGATTATACTCGCCGGAGTCTCAAGGTCGCCACTCGAACGGCGAAAAACGTTCGAGATATGAATTTTCCGTTTCTCTCGTCGCTCGTCTCGAACGAGCTCGGTGGACCCTGTCCGCGCGTACTCGCCACTACCGTCGCGGTAGTAATCTACAGGAAGTGCGACCGGGGGGAGCGTTCTTCAAGGGCACCATAAACCGTGGACAAATTTTACCGCAGTCACGACCTTCGTCCCGGTCTTGATTGCATTCCGTCTCGATATCGCTGGATTATAATGAATCATACACGCGCAGTACTTCTCTCTCTCTCTCTCTCCTCCCTACACCGGCTAGAATTATTTTAATCGCGCCGGGGAATCTCGTCTCAGTGAATAAAACCGCGACTGTCTCGCGCAATTCGCGCATATACGATCGAGATTCATTTATTAGACGAGAGAGTCTCGCGGCGGGGTAATGCGACCGACGAGATATATCCTTAATGTTCGCGAAACGGGCGAAAACGCCTCTCCGCGGCCTTTAATCCGGCTCATTGTATCAAGATAACGCGCGTCGTAAGTCGAGCGGAGCCATAACTGGAAGTACACGAGACACCCTTCGCGTTTTACACGGGGGATATAATGTAAACGTGTGTTTTAACGCGAGGTGTATATCGACTCCTCGCTCCTACGGTCTCGTCCGTGGCTCATCCGGGTCTAGGAAACGTCCGGGGATATGATAATAAGCGAGCCAATGTTGTAACATCGTGGCCGGAGTGCCCGGAGGGGGCCGTGAACGGGATTTCGCTCGCGCGCCGTAAGATGCGATATGGGGGAAAGAAGAGAGGAAGGGGGAAAGAGAGAGAAGATGGGGCCAGTGCTCTCCTCCGGTCCCTGTCACGACCACCAAGGAACGTCTCTGTTCGTAAGAGTCACTCCCTCGATGGTAGCCGTAAGGAGCCTCTTTTTCACCGTAAACCAAAACACTCACGACGCGTATACGCCCGTGCTGCGAAATCACTCGCGCACACCGCCGCTCGTCCGATTCCATTATCATCGCTGACAAAAACCCAGAGGAATAATATTTCGCATGCGTTACACGAGCGATTATCCAGAGATTGTTGTTGCAAAACACGCACGGTGGTGATTTTTCGCGCGTTAATCGAAAAGATGTACCTACCCCGAGCTGCTGTTAATATCCTGACTTTTAAACTCTCGGCGGGGAAATTAGCATAACGTCGACGCGGCGCTAGACAAGTTTGCTCGGGCGAGAATGGTACGGGTAATTTGCGAAACCCTACCCAAACGCGATTAACATAATCACGGAAACATTCTTCTGGAAATGATTTTTCAGGGCATTTCTACATTTCTCGGTAAATATTTTTATCGTTTCTCGTATTATATCTTTACGACGGCGATAACTCGAACGCGCACGATATTATACCGACGTGAGAATTAGAAAAACGTACACGATTCATTAGAATTTTATTATACGGATAAAATTTCCATATCAAGATTTCCAGGTCTTTTGGAATCTCGTGCCTCGTAAGATAAGAACGAAAGTGAGAATTAACGCTAATTGTTATTCGCTCGAAGAGTATTCGCATTTTCGCGCTCGAATTTCGAAGCCTTAAAAATACCAAATCGAAACTCGGCATCGCATTCGAGGCGCGTTTTCGAACAATTAATAACTCGAGATCGAATCCCGCGTATCGACTTTGAAATCGATTTCTCGTCGCCTCACGTAGCACGGATTGCAAAACGCAATTTGACGCGGCCGTGTACGCCGCTCTCGCGTGCTCCGCGTCGAGACGCGCAGCCTCGATAACTGTAATTAATTCCAATGCGCGATACACAAACAATATTGAAATCACGATTGGCGTCGGCCGGCGCGAAATTAAAGGTGCGCGAGGACGGCGAGCGAAACGGAGTAACGCGGCCGATGAGGACAAGAATGAAAAAGAAAGTGAGAAAGGAAGAGAATGAAGATCGCGGAGCGTAGGAGCTCGGCCGTGACGCGCTATCGAAGATCCATCGAAAGTCGGTGCGCGCGAGCGCGAGCGCTCAACGCGAAAGTGTTACGAGAAAAACAGGTTATTACTGAGTAGTTACAGGTGGTTACAGGCAGTTGGTGCGCCATAGGCCTCACCTTCGCACTTCCTAAAGCCCCTTCTCCCCGTTCGTACGAGAAAGAGAACAAGACGAGCACCCCCTCGACTCGCCATTTTTCGACGACTCTCCTCTCCAAGAAAAATCTTCCCGATACTCCTCTATTCACGCGAAACCGGCGTTTGTTTGTTTTGCGCATAACGTAACTGAATCGCGCATACAGATGCACGTGCGCGAACGTAAATAACGTTTCACGCAACGGCGAACAAAGTGTACTGCGCAGTTTTCTCGGAAGGCTTGACGTTCGATTATATATATCGTGAAAGAGACGTTTCATTGAAATAAGAGAATTTTCCGTACGCGAACGGGCCTGATGAATGGATTTACGGCTAGCCGGAATTGCCGATATACCGCGCGCACGCGGCAGACACGTCGCACGGTTTAATAGATTTCGATCTCCCGCTGGTCTCGCGCGCTCCGGTGCCCGTCGAACTTTCCAATTCCTGCGGTATCGGGCTTATACGTATACGTGTCTTGTACGCTCGACGTTTTCGTCGACGTAACTGACCTGTCCCGAGGAAACCCCAATTGAGCCAGTCGCGACCGCAGACTTCTCTTAGATTCTCCGCGACTTTTTCTCGCCTTTTTTCCGCTTTTTCTTTGCTTTAGGAATTCTTATACCGACGTTTCCTCTTTTTTGCTCGACGTTCACGAAACGAGATCGAGCATCTGAATTCGAACGCGAGAACGCAGAGAGACCGTTTTTCCGAATGAACGAGCCCCGTCAGCTTCCTCTGCAGAGCACACTGCGGTCGCCGACGAGAAATCGAAAATATAAATCAACGGGAAGCACTTTTTCCTTCGATAATGTTTGCTCTCTCGGATTTTCTGTAATCATCGTCGCGATATCGATCGTCCCCGATCGCATCGGTATCAACTCGGATTGAAAATTTGAATCTCATTGGATGGGCAGAAGATTACGTCGTAGAGGGGGCAATTATGGACGCATGAATATTTATGAAAATCCGTGCACCGTGTAATCTCGTACGAACGTCGCGCGATTCGTAACACAGGGCACTACTTTGTCGGTGAGCCGCTACGTGCCTGAGCAATAGAGAGAGAAGGAGAGAGAGATAGAGCGAGAGAGCGAGCAGGGAACCTGGTTGAACTCAATTACCTTCGTGCAGGGACTATTCCGCACCGGTGAAACTCGCTAGGCGAAGAAGCGATCGACCTGTTGAGTTAAGTGGCCGAGTATACAGATCGTTTGCCCCACCAGCCACCGCAGCTGACAAAAGGATCTTACGTGTGCGCATATACACACGTACCCTCTTACTTATCCCTCTCGTTTTCTTTTATATATCTTTCCCCTTCTCTTTCTCGGCCGGGCGCGCGGTACCAGATGCACATGCGCGTGCTCCACCGTCAGCTCGCGCCGTGTGACAGTTTGCGATAAAATAACCACTCGAGAATAATTTATATCGCGGTGAATATTTCTCCGTGTACTCCACACACGGCCACGGTCGGTTATAATTATCGTTACGCCCGATTGCCCAGGAATATGTAAACAGCGTCATTAAGCCCTCCCCGTGAGCGACAGTATCGTACACTCGTAGCTTTTGTGGAACAAATTCATCCTCTGCTCCTCTCTATAAACGCGCTTCCGTCGTTTAGCGACTCTCCACAGTCCAGGACGGTTCCCGATAAATGTAATATCGCTAATTTTCTCGGAATTTTACGGTCACCGGCGCGGAATTACAAGTCCCATGTGGGACTTTTTTTCAATCGCAATTCTATGAGTTTTTTCGTTATACTTGCGCGTAACGTTAATTGGCTCGCACGCATCGGTATTATTCCGAAGATTACGGGTTCACTTTCCTATCGCTAATTAGACCACGGACGCCGGTAAGAGTCCAGAATTTATATCACCGTTAAATCGAAATAAAATATTTTATAGATATGCCGGTTGTCAATCGGCGTTGGCTGTCCTGTAATTTGCTCAATTAAGCGCGCGTTGCGCTCATTGCCCTCTTATTATACATGCGCACGTTAAAAATAATTATTATCTACATCTCGACGAAAACCAAGACCCGCTCCGATATTCAATCTCACGTAAAATCTTATTATCTCGTTATATTTCCGTCGAAAAGAGCTTAGGTAAACACGATTTTTTATTCGTTGCGTCATCACGTCTGCCTTTCTTCGCCTGCTCGTTACACGTGACACCTCAAATAGCGACCACACGGCAAAAATGTCAAAACCGATTTCATCTATCGAGGCCTCACGTGAGACTTATTTGCGCGTCGCTTCATTTTTCCTGTCGTTCCCTGGAAAATATCCTCACGGGAAAACCCGTTAGGCGCGATCCCGGATTATACGACGTTTACAATCCGGTGCGTGTCCTCGACTGAAAGCAAACTAGGCCAGAGATGCATCCTGCGGTCACGCGACTATAATACATATTCCCAGAGACGTCCACGCTCCAGTTTTATCTCGTTACTTTTTACCCCGCGGCGAGTCGAATTTCACCTGTCGGAAATCGTTTCTCTCTAATTATTTAAATTATCAATTATCCGGTTGACTAAGAATACCTTGTTTACGCGAACAATTAGAATTGAGCCGATCCACATCGCGCTTCATCGCCACATAACGAGCACCGTTATTAAATGTACCGTTAATTATAATATAGCGTGATTATATTTTGACGTATACCCGCGAGAAGGCATGGAAAAAAATAACGTTTGTTTACATTAACCTCCCATGGAAGAAACGTACAAGGTGAGCGTGTGTATGTACGTATCTCGGCCGTTGGCTCGATGCCATAAGTCAGGGGAGGCATTGTTCCCATGGACAGCAGGGCATCATCGCACGTCCGAGAGGAGTGCATCGATACCGGGGATATGCTTCGTAGCCAATTATTATAACTATTTAGATAAGAGAACGCAGTTAGTTAAAGCCCAGAGACCCGTAACGATCATCGCGCACGTTCCATGCAAGGAGAAAGGAGAGAGAGCCCTTTGGGCAAAATTGCTTCGGTATAACCGAACGTATCTGGAATACAACCGAGGCTGTGTAACCTCTCGGTTTCCCGAGCGGTTCGGCAAGAAACGGAAACGGCTGATGAAATAACGATCGCGCGGTACAGTAATATGCAACTGGATCGGTTATTCGTTATTCCGAATCTCCCTTACGCAATTGCAATTTCTTAATTAGCCGAGAACGCTCGCGTTACGAGATCCCGCGAGATACCGATCGAACCACTACGCGAATCCCTATAGACGTCCTTTGTTTCAGCGAACAAAAAAACCTAGGAGGGATTCATCGAGCGCGTAAACCATGAAAAGTTACCGGTGTGAATCCAATTTCCAGGCCGTCGAGCGAAATTTTCGTAACAGTTAACGAGCTCGTGCTTTTTCGCAAAGCCGATCGAGACGATAATCGACGAGTAGCTCGCGCTCCCGCGATTATAATAATCGTTTTCTCGACTGGCACAGTCCGATTATGGCATCGACCGCGAACAACCGCGAAAAGTTTAGCCGTTTCTCACAGGAACGAAAAACGCCGTTTTTCTCATCTCGTTCGACGAATCTCTTCTCTTCTCGCGCGTACGGATCAAAGCAATCCGACGTTCGGATGTCTTAATTCAATCCGATCCGCAACACCTCGCGAGTTACGACACTTGGGGATATTCGCCACCGTTACGTACGAACGTGCGCAATTGACGATCGTTCGCGTCGAAATCGTATTCCGTAATACGAGGATCGACGATTGACCTCTCCGGGACGGGAGAGGAAATCTAATTACCCCTCGCGGTGTTAATTGTCGACTTGATCGAACACCTGCGTCTTGGCCCCGGTCGACCTTGAGGGAGGGAGATAAACTTGTGCGCGGGCCGATGTATCCGCGGACAAAAAAAAAATGAACGAACCGCGACTTGCATACCAATGAACGCGGGTATTTGAGAAAAAAAAGGACATTCGCCGATACCGACGGCACTAGAGGAGGAATGCGAATTCTCAGATCGGGCCAGCATCGAGAGAGAAAGAAAGGGAGGTTGAGACAGGTGAAACGCGCGCATTCGCGACTCTCGCGCTTACCGCGCCTATCTATATAGCTATATGTACACACATATACGCGTACCGCTGGCATCGAAATGAAAGCCGACGATGCCGCGTGCACGATCACTTTCGCGATCGGTACGCCTCGACGTGGCGCGAGATGGAGCGATTCAGAGTGGCCTTTGAATTCCTCGCGAGGGATTCCGTTCGCATCGCGTACTCATCAGGCCGCCGGAATAACCGCCTCGATTAAGCCGCGCCGCGACCGAGAGGACACGAACCACCACCCCCCGCGGACGAGCAATTCGCCTTTGCCTATACAAAGCCAATTAAAGGTACCGGGTCGTTCCGACGCACCGAGGAGACAGAAGGAGGGAGGTAAAGAGCGTGAATAAATCTCTACGTTTTTCTATTTTCGCAATCTGGACTCTCGGACCGTCGCCGTGTCCACTGTAGTAGTTCATAAGGTCAACGTGTGTGCGAGTTCCTTTTCAATTGTACGTAACAACTTGCTTTGAGATTTTTCACTCGAGCGAAACGCTCGCAAACAAATGCGAGATGATTCATAGAGTACAATGAAAATAGTTTAAAAATAAGAAGTACGAGTGCTACCGCATAGAGAGATGAATTTCGACGTCAAACACGAAGACCGTTACACTCGCAGACCGCGTAGTTTAAGAGACGTCGAACTTACGAAGGCCGACTTTAAATTCCCCACCGTTGATGGGATATTCGATTCAATTACCCATAACGACGATACCACTGTCATTCATTGCGGTTCGCCGTGAGGACCGTCGATCATTTTCTCTCGACTTCCGCATAAACTCCCACATTTGTGGTTCTCACCCTCTCCTCGTTCGTTCATCGACGTCGACTTTCTCTCGCAATTTCAGCGAAAATTTTATCGCCCGTCGTATACGCCTTCGCCCTCGAGAGCTAATCGCGCTTTCCTCTCCATAAGTAATCGAAAATCTCGAATGTTAGCCAAAGACCGCAAGCTGCGTCTACTAACCATTGTATGTAACCGACGAGAAACTGCTTTTTTGTTGTTAGAGAAACTTTAGTTCGCTGTAAATAAAAATTAAAAGCGTCTATCTAAATGTCAGACCTCTAGTCACACGTTACCTCTCTTTGAGAGGATGAAGGAAAAATGAGAAGAGGGAAGAAAAATAGATTACCGTGGCTAGATAAAGGGTCTAGCGGTCTAGTCTCGGGTCTCGGATCGTCGAGTGCATGGCTCTCGAGGAAGAGCAAGATAAAACGAAAGAGAAAGAGCGAGCGAGAGAGATGAGCGTAATGGTCGATCGTTCCAGGAACGGCTTTCGCACGATAAACAATCGATACCGAAGCGTTCTGTCGTTAATCCGGAATTATCGTCACGGGATATTGCACGTAGGGCGGCTCCGCTCATTCATATATATCTGTTCCCGTAGAGGTCGATAATAAAACCCGGAAGCAATCGCGAAGGAGAAGAACCGGGACCGAGTGAATCCGCTCTCGGAATCTTCGACGCGGATCGTTATCGGTCGCGCGCGCGGCTCATCCAACTGCCGTACACGGTTGGAAACGGATGTATCGAACGTCGAGCGCGCCCGAGAATTTCATAAAATCGTATCGAGCGGCGAGTCGGAGTCGTTAGACCCCGCGATGATCGGACGATGATCGCGACATTCGATTTCCGTTTAGTTTTATAATGCCGATAGAGCTTTTATACACACAGACGAGTACATCCATATATACATGGAGCACTCTCGGCTCTCTCTCTCTCTCTCTCTCTCTCTTGCTCTCTCGTCGACCCCACTCGCTATAGCACGGCCGATGAATAAGCGCGCTTGTCATTCGGTAAATAAACGATTTCGTTCCGCGTGATCGCTAAGGTGTCCCGAGGTGCCTGACGGTAACATTCATTGCGCCGGAGACCATCTCGCGACTTACGGCCGCCCGCCATTGTAACGATCGCATCTGGATCCTTTGACTGAGGTTACTGGCGGATCCTTGTGCCACGCAGCGCGCGTCCGGACGTTTTACGCTCCGATCGATCCTATCCGCTTCGCCGAGCTATAAAAAGTCGAACCTCGCGATGATTGGGTGGCTGGCCGATGGGAGGAAGCCAGATAATTGGATCTCTTCGCGTGAAGAGAGCCCTCGTGGAAAAAAGCGCGCCGATCGAAAACTCCACTCGGCTCTATACGTATATATTTTCCATCGAGAGCATCTGTTTATTTATGATCCCCGATGCCGATCCGAGCGCGCGCGCAAGGCTTATGCAAAGCGCGGACCTCGATTCCCATAGAAAGAGAAAGCGAGAAACTAGCTCCCAGATGAAAATCACCAGATGAATCCGGACTGAATATAAAACGCGGGAGATCTATATCAGCCGTTTCTTCGAGGATCGTCGGCTACCTTCCGGTAGGTGGATTCCGAGCGAACGCGGATTAAAAGCGAAGGGAAAAGAAGACGTCTCCGTCTCTGGCTCGGTGAAGAAAGTAGAGGAAAGGAAAATGGCAGAGGAGCCGTAGGATGATGTTTCTCACAGTCCGTTACGGCCGTGGCTATATGCTACGCCTTTCGACCTAGCCGCAATAACAATAACAACGAACTGGTAAGAAGAGCCGGTGTGCGAGCCGACGCGCCGACTGTGAAGCGAGCTGCTGCGGTGAGCTTGCCGCACACTTCCTCGCCCCTCCCTCTACCCCAGCGAGATAGATAAAGGGTTAGAAGAGTTCAGCCGTGAGATCGCGAGATTCTCGAAATAGTTGTACCATTAACGAATCCTCGCGCCTCCCTCTTCCTACTTCTCTAACCGCGCGATCTTCGTGCGAAAACATCTGCTCCTCCTCTCACAGCACGCTCGTCCGCCGTGTTATAACTCTCGTAATTGCGATACATCTTGGTTACGAGTCTCCGCTGCTTCTCTTATACTCCTTACGAGTTTCGCCGGTTCGATCGCTCGAGATCGACGAAATACGGATATTTGATTACGCAGTAATACGAAATCCACCAAAGCTGACCGAAACACGAGCTCGCTCCGAGAAGATTGAACCGCGCTCTAGCCTAGAACGATTGCGATTGCGCTTTCGATTCGAGCGATGCTGAATTTTCGTATCGTTCTACGCGAGGTTACATCTCTCGCCGGAGCGTCGTTCATCGATTGCAATTTGCCGATACGATTCTAACCGTCATGACGTCGACGTCCGTTTCTATCTATTTTCGTTCTCGTCCGAGCGATATTACGATATTGGAAATATCGATTGTCGAAGGACGATGGGAAGTAAATAATAATATGTATTAGCACTCGAAGACGCAACCGTAGACTGCAAACTATTTTAAGTGACTGTCGACGTACAACGCCAGAAGGTTGATGTCACGGTAATCGAGAATGGAGCTCTCGCCGTGCGAACTTGCAAATGACCTGTCGTAATCAACAGTCTGGTAGACGACCAGTGCTCGCTGCCACGAGGACGGCATGGAATCTCGTCACGATCGGAATAATTAATATTCATCGACATTGGCGAGTAACGTCTCGGCGGTTTCTTCGTTGAAAGCCCTCGCTGCTTGGTTATCTTTCGCCAGTCACAGAGAGACAGCGCGTACCCCTCCACGTCCGAGGCAAAAGCCGATCATCGTTGAGCGATAGTCACGAAGCTCGTTCCTACCATCTCACAGTGTCATTTCATCAATTATACGTACGTCAATGAAGATACGCGTACGCGGCCGGGACGAGCGTCGTTCAATAGCTCGACGCGTCGGTACACGCATACGTAGAAGCGCGTACGCGAGGTGATCGACGTATTCGGACGAGGTGCGAAGTCACCGGTGGGTGTTCCACTCGATTTCCAGGAGAGAGAGCCACGGGGGGATAAGCCTGCGATTCCCATAGAGACTTATAAAGCGACCATTGACGCAATCGCTAGCGATGAACGTACGTATTGCGCTGGGTAGGCCAGAAATATCTCAAAGAGAGCAAAACGTCACGCTCCGTACCCGCCGCCTTCTGCGCGTTTCATTATTAATGGTAGCGGCGTTCGTGATAATGGCGAACGATCATCGTATTCATTCGTACGCGGTATATACGCAAAAGTTCTACATCCGGCCATCGTACTTCCAATATTGGCCCGAAGCTCGGTGCTCTGGATTCTCCAATGAGCGAATTTCTCGTATTGCGAGTTGGACCAGAAAAATGTTCCATGACGCGAGTCTTGAAAAGATGAATTCCAATAACGAGGGGAGATCATATTGTTATATCTTTATGAGTCACTGTGTTCTCACAAGATTCATTTTTTTGGATCAAACCACAATGTTAACCAAGAATTGTCGTTATTTGACTTTTGTTATTTTCTCCGTACCCTTCGCCTTTTTTGTTTTGCCTCTCCGCGTCTGGCCATGGTTACACAGTTACGCATGCGAGAAGGAGGAGACGGACAATCCTCCACCACCAACGGCACTCCGGATGACCGGCACGATACCCATTACGTCGGCTTTCGTTTATTTTGTGGCTTTGCGCGTTACAGATCTTACCGTAATGCCCCTTTGTAAAGCGAGCGGTGAGATTTCCTCTTATTATACTTCTTCTGGCCATCGGCATTATAAACCCCAGGCCCTCCCACGGTTCCCGATCCGAGTATCTCACTCCTTCTCCCGCATCTCTCCAACCACCGGCAATCCAACTCGTGCGTGGGTGACCGCAATAACGCAGCTAATTATCATTCGATAATATTCCACTTGTGTATATTGTTCGCCCGCTCCGATACTCTTCCATGCGCCAACCGTCAAATTAATGCTCTTTTTGTTCGTCCGTGTCGTCGAATTTCGCGATGGAGAAGTTGTCGTCACTGAAAATTAAAATCGAATGAAAAGAACAGGGAATAAAATATTCGCGAACGTGCGAACCCTCGGAGGTATTATACCAGGGAAACAAAGAAACGAACGTGATCGACGTTATCTCGATGCACTGTCGCTCGAATGCAACGGACACGTAGCAATGGACTCGCGCACGTAAGTGACCTAGCCCAATCTCTCGGGCCCACGCGTTACTACTCGAACGAGGGAGTAGCCGCGGTCGCTGCATTCTGCGCGTGGCTCGAGAAGGAAATACAAAAAGGTGAAGAAAAGAGAAGAAGAATAGGAAGGCCACACGCCCTCTCGCTCGCTCGGCCGCTCGCGATGTATAAAGAGAGTTAGCAGGGCGGTGCGTGGGTCACAATGCCTCACGGGTTATGACGCGCATGGTATCTCGGACTCGTACCGGCCGATTTTGCGTGGCACAGGCGCGAGCACTCGTTATGGAAGGCGCGCACAACCGAGGCATATTGTTATTCGTATATACGGAGAATACGAGGGAAGCGCGCGTCTTGTACTATGCAGATGATTCCACGATATGGACTATTCATTGTGAGTCATTTGAGTGTTTATACAGCCAAGGTATTGTACCCGGAGCTCAGGTCCGAGCGATATGTTATTATATTGCGAATCGAGAGTTCCGTCGGTATATGGAACAAGCGTCAACTCTATCTCGCGTCGGTATGTCGAAACGCTATCGCGAAAATATTCTTTGCATTCCTGGGGTGAATTAAAAAAATTACAATATTTATTGATCTTTCTCGAATAAAAATTAATGGCTCACTCGTCATTTTCAAACGAATGAATATTTGTTTTTACCCGACCCCTATTCATAATTCGTACGCTATTTTCTGAGCACTGGTGAATAAACGGCGGTCTACCGATAGGCGCCCGAAGCTCGACGTTTCATTGGAGCGCGTATAATGTACATGTGTATGCTATACCTATTCACGTGCTCGCGTGAGCGCGAGAGATAAAAAAGGACGAGTGGCAACAACGTTGATGACCGTGATGATGCAAAAGACGATAATAATAACGACGACAACTACGTTGCTGAGAATTAAGCGATTCCAGTTTTTCCGTCTACGTCGACCCACGTAAAACAAACATAACATTAATAGGTACACACTGGTCAGGACGGTAGCAGAAATTTTAAACGAAAAGATTACTCAAGTTAAAAGTCAAAATTAAGAGTCAAATGATCCTAACAATAATAAATAACGATGAAATGAATTTATGTGGTTGTCCATTTTCCACGATGCAATTGAATAATCGAATAATTATAGCCCATTAAAATAATTCCATATTTTCTAACTCATTGTTCTTACAGGACGCTTATAGTCATCGTCGACGACTGTCAACACCAAGCGGCAGCCCTAGTCCTCCTCGGCCGTCGAGATTATCCAGATCTACTGGGACTCTTACCAGGGATGTAGAATCATTCTGCAACTCGAGCACGACTCTCACTAGAGATCACCAAGGACAAGAAGCGGAAAGAAAGGGCTGGTTCAAATCCTTGTCGAGGAAAAACAAATCTAATATGAAAGTAAGTTTGTTTTACCCTTTTATCAGAAAAAAAAATGAGAAATGTAATCAACGCACGACAGTGAGGAAAAACAAGTAGAACAAAAGTCACGAAAGAAAATAAGTAGAGTATTGAATTCGAAAAGAATCCTGAGTCACAGTACGGTCGATGGTCAAGGCCGCGCGCAAGAGTTACCGAACGAATAAAATCGACATTTTTCACAAATTCCATTCGATAACGAGGGAAGGAATCGGACTCGCGGTATTGGCGCGGCATGCTCTCGCGGAGCGGTGCATTCATCAGTCAGCGGAGGTCGCTGGTGGAGCGAGACCATTAGGGCAGTACAACCTCCAATTACCAGTTTGATTAAATGCTTAACTAACTCCGCGCTCTGTGGTTTAATTTAATCGCGAGATTAAGTGCCGATCAGGCAGTCTCGCTTGCCTAGCTAACCATCGTCCGCGGAATAATCTCTGTCGAGTTCCGATTCCGATATTTTAGTCGATGGGTCCGCTTTGGTTTATCCTCTCTCACTTTCTCACTCGGCAACGTGCACAGGGCCGCGATACCTATTCGAGTTGATTGCGTGCGCGTGAATCTTGCCGTCCAACGATGATCTATCGAATGAAGCGACCCAACAGGATCATGAGTCATGAAAGCGTAATATATCGGGAGATGACGACGTACCTTGACAAAAGATACATCTTTTCCCGTTTATAAGACTTCCATTGTATTTTTTACTATTTCGAGATAGATTGACATACCAAATTCCGAAATATTAAAGTTTAATTCGATAAAAAACAAGATTGAACATTTCTATTTTAATACGAGAAACAACTTGAAGACTGAAGAAAATATTGTTTTATTACATGAACCTATATTTTTACAGACTGTAGACAAAAAACCGAGGATACCAGAAAGCGAAATACTTACCACTGGTACAGAGGATGAAGGAGCTTCTTCCGCACCAGAAAGAGTATCGGTACAGAAAAGTCTTCGCTTCTTCGGTGATACCGATCAAGAATCCATCTCGTCTAATCGGGATCGAAGGTAAATCTATATAATATGTATTAAATTATATTTGTGGCTTTTTCAATACAGAAAATTGTAATATTTTTAATTTTTAAGGATTAAACGAGCTGAAGATCAAATTTGCACAAGGCGTGATGTTACGAATTCGAGTAGACGACCTCTAGGAATTATGTCATCTCCTAGAAAACCGCCAAGATTAGCAGAAAGTGCACTTTCATCTGGCGAAAGTACCACAGGCGACAGTAGTCAACAGAGTCAGAATTCTCAGAGATCGCAACGTTCCGTTGTCTACCTTCACGCTGCCACAGGTAATGTATATTCATATGAATTAGTATCGATAAATATGAATAATTAATTTAATCGTGACGTAAAAGTGCAATGTAACATACATAATCTAATTATATTTTCTTTTAGTCGGTGAAATTCCAGGCCCGAATGAGAGACGTCGAGCAGCGAGTAGAGAGGAATTAAATCGACCATTACAATCGCATACAAGAACAGTTTCGAGGAGCGTGAGCGTACTCGCACCCTGGAAACCGAGGCACTACCGAGAACCATTTGAGATCAATTACGACCAGCAACAGCATCACAGACCAATGGTGGCGATGAGACGAAGACAACGCAGCCGCGAAACGCTTAGCCGCAGAGGAAAAGAAGCTCGACGCAGCAAAGATAATTTATCTAAAACTGGTGAGTTCAATGACGAACATGAAAAACGTCTGTGAATAGTCGATAATAAAATAAATTTTTGCGATTTAGGTACGATCAATCGTAGTACACTGAAATCGAAGGACAAGCAAAAGGTGGATAGAACTGTTTCCACGGAATCGTTGGCCACCAAGTCACGAAGCATAAGTTCCAGACCAGAGCTGAACAGGTCGACATCGGTGCCGCGTGACCCGAACAAGAGTGCGGGATGGTTTAAATTGAAGAGCAAAAAATCTCGTGCTTAAGAGAGAGGCCATTGATCAATGCTAGTCTTGAGTTTCATAAGTAATTCGTAACAATAAGCGCGATTATTAGTACGTACACTCATCGATCTACTGCTAAGTGCGTTAATACGAAATTACGGCATTTTTGCATAACTTCTTGAAATTATTTTAAGAAACTATTTCTATGTATTAAAAACGCTCGTCTGCAGAAAAATAATCTATTAACTGAATTAACTTTGATAATATACTTGACACAGAATTATAGCCAGCGAAATGTAAATTTATTCTCATATGAACTTTCAAACTGAACTGCATATTATGTTGTGCGAATTATAATACATACTTTCTTTAAAAAAGAAATATACGTTCATCTAAACACTTATATGTATACGTAAACTTTTTTAATCCTTCGCAATTTCATAATTCAATATTTTTTCTCACAAATCAGGACAAATTATTTTAACAAACAAATTGATAAAGTAATATTTTTTTTGAATCTTCACTCACTGACAAGCCGTATTATCATGATAATTTTAAAAATAAAAAAATACTGATTAATCATATTGTGCCTTCTCTCTACCAAGTTTAATTAATTAAATTTGTCATGTTAGATGAGAAAGCAATCAAAAGTTTTTAATGAAAACTATCGATTTCCACGAATTTTCCATAGTTCAAAAATGCAACTACTTAATCCAATCATAATTTCAAACGGTTTACAAAAAATAAAATATCTACGCAAAACGTTTTAACATCTGCAAAATGAAGTCAGAATTATTCATAACCATCGTGAATTTGAGTGCCATTTTTTCGTTTTTTTTTTCATTCGAAAATAAATTAGAAATTCCAGGTCCAATTTATAACAACGTTCTTAATGCAACGTTTGTAATACAAAATTCATTTGAGAATTTGCAATAAAAATGAATTGTCATAAAAACAATATTGCCGAGTAACTACACGATTTATGGCAATGGCTATAATGAACATTGAAATTTCAAATGAATTGATTTATGTACTTTGTCTACATACTTACGTTTGTTAAATCGGTGTAAATATGTATACCAATATTTAACTCTTTCCCATTTTTTACGTAACTAAAAATAAACAATGAACTTCAAGAAATCAGATTGAAAATTCACTTTCACATAGCTCTTGAATGACCTAATCAATACCTCAGTACTTTTATCGAAAAAATTTTATTCATTCCATATACTGTGATACATTATTTCATTATCGAACAGAATTAAGAAAAATATAGATGCCATTCGCACCAAATTTATCATTTAATACGGTGCTACTATGATCGACGTACCATGGAATGTACATAATTATCACAGATAATGATCCTTTTTTTGGTCTACTTAAGGATCTGCTATTAATTAAAATTATAATTATATTTCTGTATTTGTTAATAAAAAAATGTTAATATTAAAAAGAAACTCATAGAGTGTAGAACTCTAAATGTTATATTTTGTAACATGGTTAATAATATGAAATATATAATTATGTCTTAAATAATTTGTAATAAAATTTTCATTTATATAAATAACATACACTATCGGATTCATAATTCAACTCACTAATTTTTTTCAACATGATATTTCTATTCAATTAACTTTATCCCAACAACATAAAGTGAGTCCTATTGATACAAATACCATTCCAATATAAGTATCTGAAAAAAAATATTCATGTTTCAACACCTAATAGCTAATGAACTAATGAATAAATAAACTATTAAATGAAATAATACTTCTATGAATATTTTCTTCACCCAGTATCCAACCAGTAACAGCCGTAATCACAAAAGTCAGTGCATTTGCAACTGGTACAGCTATTGATATATCAGTATTTTGAATGGTCATAAAAAAAAGTATTGATCCCACTTGGTTGATTAAAAATGGTATGATGTACTAATAAATCATAAAATAATTGTGATTCCTTTAAAATACTTAGACTTGTTATTTTATAAACAACAATACATACTCTTAGATTGGTTACTACAAATATTATTTGATTTATTATTTGTCCCAATAACGATGAACCCTTAACTTTTTCTAAACCAACAGTTCCTTTTTTCATAAATGGATTAGTTACACCCCATAAAAATGCTACAGCAGTTAGCAGTAATAATGATTCTAGAAATTATTTAATATGTAAAGTATAAGATAAATGTGATATAACAGGAAAGTTCCAAATTCTTTTACCTATGGTAACAGCCATTTCATTATAAATGTAAATTTTATAAAGTTGATAAAAAATATCTACGTCTACAAATTAGGATGAAAAAGTTATTTTATTTACTGTTTTCAAAGAATTATTGAAATTATTTACCACGTTAGAATTATAAAACAGTAACGTCATCAATACATTAAATACAAGGATTCCAATATGAAATGAATATTTCATCCGTGACGCCCTTACTTTGACAAGTACAACATAACCTAAACTGACGAGTGACACTCGATATCAGTTCGATGCATGCGCTGACGCGTCTCAATTAAACGCGGGAATCAAATGGTGTTATTTGAATATTATTTTTACAATGTTTACTTTATTAAATGAAGTAAATTTATGGACTTTTGATGATAATGTTAATATTAAAGATGCTGATTTCGGTGCATTTCGGTAATAAAATGTTTGATAACTTGTTGCATGTACCATACACTAACAAGATGTTATTTTATCTCTCATAAATAGTTTATCATTCTAATTATTCTTTTGTAATATTGTAAACTTTGTGAACTTCACCACCAAGTGAATACAGAAATTTGATATTCATTGACAAGATAAATAATATTACAGATATCATGATAAACGAGCTGACACTATACACGAAGAAGGAAAAAGATCATATGGCCAGAAAAGAGGAATGATGTATGTGCCATCAAATAAAAAACACAATAAATTAAAAGATTCGATCAAATATTTAGAGGTGAATCTCATGTCTGCTATTAATTGTCATTACTAATCTGCGTTCATTAAAAATTCTTCTTAACCATTATAGGAACAATTAAAAGATAATTCTTGTATATATTGTAAGTGGTATAATCACTGCACTCTTCAATTTATGTTAAGTAATGGATTATTAATTCAAATACAAATCAAAGTGCATACTGGGGATATTCAAAAAATCACTTTTGACAAATATCTTGTTGGAAAATTATCAGATCATGCGTCAGATGGTAAGTAGACGCTATTTATTGAAAATTTTATATTCTACTAGTTCATTTATAAGCTTATGTTTTATATCTAGTGGTTATTACTAATTCTCATCTGATATGTGTTTACAATGACAATCAAATTACATTATTGAGCTTTACAAAGTTGAAACTACACCCATTTGATAAAATAAATAAATTGGAGCCAAAATTTTGCAACATTGATCTGAACAGTTTAAGTGGAAGGAGATTGGACAAAAAAATTCAAATTAATAAATCTGGAGATCTTGTAAGGAATTCTGGAGTTAATACTTGTTTACATGTACATATATAAATGCACATATCATGCATAAATTTTTACTTCGAATATTTCATAAGGTACTAATTTGGTGGAAATCTACTATGAATGAAGTTTATCCATGGAGTCCCACAATAAAAGAACACGATCGAGCTAATGTGCACCTGTATCGACTGGCAGGGTAATTAAAAATTTTTTATTTCCCATAATTTGATATAAAGTTCACATACTTATATGAGAATTTTTACTCGCATTTATTAACTATTTAATTACTGAAAATGGATGAATTTATTTTTTATCTTTTTGTTTTAATGCCAATAGAACTCTTTTGGCACTCTCTACTTCTTCTAATACATATCGTCTTTCGACAAAAGAGTATTTCAAATTCTTACAATCTTCATTGTTACTTTTTAAATGCAGTAGCCATATTTTCTTCTTATATTCTGGGGTTGACGATAATGTTTGTGCTGTAGTTTTATTTATTTTTAATGGTAAATCCCATGTAGTCTAAATAAAATATATTCATTATTAATTATATTCAAATATTTAAAACACCCCAGAAATATTTAAAATGATTTCTATGAAACCAATGAGAACTTTGACCTTGAAATGATTCCATGCTGAATCAGGAACTCTTTTTGTGGAATCAAGTATGTGCCCCTCATCATTTACTATGAATTTAGTTGTTTTGTAATGTCTATCTGGCTGATTAGGATACCATTTTGAAACCTCCCAGTTATTTAATCTTGTAGGATGATATGACTCTTCTAACCAATGGGCATGCCAATTTTGCGACATTTTTTTAGGCAGAATAATGTATTACCTGCAGATGAGAATAGTAATTTCAATGAAAGCCCTCTTAAACTATCACAAATAATTTGCTTTCAAACTTGTTTACCTGTTATATTTGTTGCCATGGTTAATGATATTATTCCTGATTTCACTAAAATGAGTTAGAGATGTGTTGAATGAGATTAAATTCTACTTCATTTTCAAATAAATATTTCTTTGAAGTTCCAAAACTTGATACTCTTTTATCATATATTTATTATTTTCCTTTTATTTGTATTATATGTAATGTAACAGATTTTGATTTTCAGAAATAAGTTAGAATTGATATGTTACTTACGCACTGAATTTGATCCTTTATGCATTACATTTGACATACATCATGATAACATCATTCATTCTGTAGAACAAAAAGTGTCACGAAAGGTGAAAGTCATGTTTTATACCTACACAATTATGATCATACACAATATAAGAGTAATCAAAACATACATTTATATTTCAGGGTGAAGTTACTATTGAATGGCGTACATATGAAGTCTCTCAACAAGATAAATTGCAAAAAATTGCTATTATTTCTGTACCATTACCAACCCATACTAGTTATATTAAATTCTCTCCACAATTAGACATGTTATTACTTTGTTGCATAGATGGTTCTATAATCTTATATGACAGATTGAAATCCACCACTGTTGCTATGAAAGCTGCTTTTGTAAATAATTTTTTTTATAAAAAAATAGGTATAATAATTTTAGAAATGATTTACAAAGTTTAATTTCTTAGATACCAACTTTAGCATCTTGGCATTATGATGGGACAATATTTGTTGTTGCTAACGACAGAGGACAATTTCAACACTTTGATATATCTTTATCATCTATTAAATGCCAAACATTAACAGAAGATGCTACACCAGCAAATATTCTTGATCTATCTTCATATTTCAGGTAACAAGTAGATTAATTATCTAAAATTGAACCTGATAATTACCAATTATGGTTTCAATTTAGAAATCAACCAGCACTTCTGAAAATGGAATGGAATGAAAAGTGCAAATCAAGCTCACTTACAGATAAATATGTAATAGGCGATTCTTTATTTCTATTACTATTTGAAAGGTAACAGCTCTTATAACTATTATTTTGGATAAATATTTTCCATGACTTTAGTAATAAATTATATACATTACAGAGGACCAATTGGTATCCTTCGAGTTGTTGAAGGTAACAATTTTACTGGTGATAAGATAGTCCAAAAATATTTATCAATGTCTCATGTTGAACAAGCCACTTCTTTATTACTTTCAATGAACTGGGATGTATCCCCATCAGCATGTATGCATTCTCTAAATCAAATTTTAAACTATCTTTTTAAATTACCACTTACAGAAGAGTATGAAAGTAAGTAAGCTCACTAAAAACTGAAAGTAAATTGAATAAGTATAAAAATAATTTCTTAAATAAATTTTTATCAAGGTCTTATACAAAATGCTCTTGGAAGTTTTCATGTTCCCATAAGACCAATTAGTCAAACAGTTGAAGATGAATATGGAGATGAAGTAAGAGATCTAACGAGACGTTTTTTTTATTATTTATTAAGGTATGCTGATGCCAATAATTGTAATATATTAAATCATTAGTATTTTCAAATTATCATAATACAAACACTCCAATATTATTAGGTACCGTATGTTTGAGAAAGCTTTTCGTCTCGCAATAGATCTTAATGATCATGACCTTTTTATGGATATACATTTTTATGCATTGATAGTAAATGATACACAAATGGCTGAAGCAGCAAAAGATAAAGCTGAGCAAATAATAAGCCGTTCATCCAGTTGTGATAGTACACGTAAGTTTTATAAGTTTAAAATAATAACAAAGTACAAATGAAGATTGATATCTAGTGAATGATGAATATGGTTATTGATTTTTTATTAACTAGCATATAATTTTGTAGATTCTACTTGCTCTAGAGATTCATGTTCACTATGTTCAGATTCATCTAGTGATAGAAGTGAAGAACCATACAGTGAAGAAAGTGAATATTATTCAAAGGAACAGAATATTCCTAAACATTCTACTCAGAAACATAATCCCAAAAGAAGTTCCAACTCTCAGATCCCTCCATTACCTGTTCTGCCTTCACATTTTGATGACAAAAATTTATTGAGCACTCCATTTAACGATATGGCTTTTCCAGACAAATCAGAGTATAACCTGATGTCCACATCATTTAACACACTTCCAAATTCTTCAGCAAATGCAAATAATTTACCTCTTTCTACTATATCTAATTCATTTCTTACTTCAACGTCATTTATTGAACCTCACCAAGAAATATCTACTACTTCAAACTTATATACAAGTAACTCATATTCGTTTACAAAAAATTCTGAAGAATTTACAGTTCCCTCTGTGAACAATCTGACGACTCTTAATTTACCAAAACCTATATCACTCAGTCAATCAATTAAAAATATTCGAGATTCACAGTTGAAAAATTTACCATTCAATGACTCATATACATTGAATAATATTTTAACTGGAACAGTAAAATCTGTAAATGATAATATGGTATCAACCACATTCAATAATCCAGATTATGAATCTATTAACAATCAATCAATTTTATCAAACTTTTCATGTGAAATCAATGATACTAATATCATGTCTACGTCTTTTAATTCCTTATTTCCAAATGTTTCAACTTCATTTAGTAATACGCTTCATAACTCCACATCCACTAACAAATTGGAATCTACAACATCTCTACCATTGAGAAGTATAAAATCTTCTATCATGTCAAATCAGTCAATGACTTCCAATAACACTGCAACGACAAATACTCCTACATTTTACACTTCTCATTGCAACTTAATGTCCACCCCTTTCAACTCTACTGAAATAAACAAAACTCATGAAAATAGACAGAATAACATGGAAAATGATGATGTAAATATGTCAGAGAAAAATAACTTTATTAAACTTGCACAACTAAATGATGCAGATCTGCATACGAATCTTCAAATTCCTCCACCTCCTTCTTTGACCAATTCATTTACGACCTATCTCCAAAACTTACCAAGAAAATCTTTTAGTCCTTCTAAAACAATTTCAGGACTGAATGATATAGAAGAAAATATTTGTAAATTTCCATCTAGAGCAATACCATTATCATCACGCTCTTTAAGACCAAACTCTTTATCAAGTATATCTCAATCTCAACCAGAAAATAAAAACATTTCTTCATCTAAATCTTATAAATTGAGTTACGATTTAGATTACACATCTTTTCTAAGAAATAATGAAAATGACAGTACTCAAAGCTCTAATACTTCTAGAACAAAGTGTACTTCTAGTAACATGCTTCATAACATTCAGCAAAATTATAATATATCTACTAAATTACTGGATTCTAAATATGGAAGATCTTTATCTCAGAATAATATGAATTTTCCTACTAACAAGGAAATAAGGAGTGCTTCAAATATACCACCATTACCTGTAATAAATCCTATTTCCCATTCAAAAATATCTACATCTGTTGATTCTTCTGTTGTTTCAAATGAAAAACCTAAAGTTAAATTTTCTGACACAGTAACACATATACTTGTACCTGGAATGGTGAGAGCATTTAATTATGATAGTTGTGAGTAAAAGAATGTCTAAACTTCCAAATAATTAACCTATTGTATTTATATTTAAAGGGACAATCAATTCGACAAAAACGACCAACAACAACTCAGATGCATATTACAGATCCCAAACGTGAATTGGCTGAAAGTCTTCCATTATGTTTGGGTAATGAAGATTATTTGAAAAATTTTCAACCTTTATCTAGTACGTAGCAAAACTCATAATTTTTCATTTGATCAATTAATAACCTAACTTTCTTTTATTTCTTTTATTTTCATCAATTTATTTATAATAAATTTTAGAAGAAATTGAAGAAGATCAAACTAAAGAGTTGACGAAATCTGAGGAGAGTACTAAAATAAAAGTTGTACATTTCGGACTTCTTTAAATATGTAACCAAATGTTATTACAAATGTATATATTAATTATAACACAGGTTCCATCAAAGAAAAAAATTAATGTCGTGTAATAAACTATTTAATTAAATAAAGTGCAATTTTTTTACAATCATTATTAATATTTTTTCACTTTTATATCAGTTAATTCTGATTTCAAATCAAGTAATTGTTTATCAGGAACATATCGTTTTCTCCCATATTCTGGATCATAAATATCAATATTGAGAGTAACAGCTTCAGGTAAACATGATTCTAAAATTCTTGTTAGGATAGGAAGTTTCATCGAAGATACATTTTCTATCTGTATATCTCTTTCATATATTGTTATTTCATAAGAAGAATCTACTGTAGTGCTAAAAGGTTTATACTTCAAAACATTCAGCTTCTTTGATGGAAATGCCCATCTAGAATTTGTAATAAAGTAATTAAAAATCAATAATTAATAACAATAAGCTAGTTACTTACCCATTATCAACATCAATATCCATATGCTTTAGTATTTTATGAATCAATTTTTGGTAATTTTCTAATGTTGGATACACATATCCTCGAATCTGTATATTCAATGTAGAATATAGCGGAAATTCTGATTTCCCTACCTATAAAATTTTCCATTCAGAATAAATATTACAGTATCGTGAAAAGTATAATACAATTTTTACCTCTAAATAATCTGGTTCATAAACACTATTAAATCTGGTTACTACAGGATTTGTATTCGCCGCTATTTGTTTTAAGTTAATCTGAAAATTATTTACAAATCACAGACATAGTGAGAATAAATATTTTTTCTAAATATGAAAAGCTCAAATTAAAATTATTTATATAAAAATACCCGATTTATAATATTTCGTGCCATGTTTTATATCTTATTTGTCATGAAAAATACTGTTATCTGTACAAAAATTGTTTGCTTATTGAATTAATTCAGCTACTAATTTTAATTGTATAAAATAGGTTTTAGAAAAAAAAACGGCAATTTCATAACAAACCGAATTAAGTGAGGTTATGTATGTACTATGGTTCGTCAGTGAAAATGTGAAACGTGGAACACGGAATGGAGATGACAACAAAAGCAAAACGTTACACCTATCGATTACCTATTATATTAAATAATTTTTATCAACATTTTAAATTACTATTACCAAAAAAAGATAATATAACTTATCATATTTAATTCATTCATTATTATATTTAAATATAGAACATTATTTACAATCATTTTATAATTTTATACAATTAAAGAATTACGAAATACAGAAAATGGAGATAAGCCATCTTCAAATAATTCTTTATCCAATCTTTCTAAATAATCTTCTTCGTAGTTTACCGATGCTATCTAAAAAATATGATTGAAAAGAATTTTAATTACAGAAAATCGCTTATTTTCAGAAATATTGCTGATTTTACTTACATCTTTTTGTGCTTCGTTCAAAGATCTTTTCAAACTGTCCTCATCTGCATCTTCAGTAAAACTATCATAGTATTTATCATAAAGAAATCCAAGTCTTTTTGTTGTATTATTACATTTTGATAATAGATGCCAAGGTAAAAAATCAGGCAATTCACCCCATGAATGTTCATTTATAATATACTTAAGCCATTCATATTCTACTACATCATATTTACCACTTTTTATAATATTATTTGCTTTAAGCTTATAACAAAAAAAAAAAATAGCATGCTATTATCTTCTGGTGAATTAGAAAATAATAAAAAAATTTAATAATACTTACAGAATTTGGATTGCCTACAATTACACAGAAAGTTTGTTTCCTTGGATTTTGCACAATTGTAGCATAATGTTGTAATAATTCATCTTCAATATTTTCTTTGGAATATATTTTGTTACCATTAATAACACAAATTTCTTTTCCGTATAATAGGCGTGATATAGGTACAATATTTTTACGCCTTCCATTGAAAGTAATTTTTTCAGTTGCTTTTCTTGATAATGGATTTGCTAGTTTTGATGTTTTATGCTTTGATTCAATTTTAGCAACATCACATTGTTTAGTTAATTTTTGTACTGTACCAGGATCCTATCACACCAAAACATGATTTAATATTTTATATCAAAATTTAGCAATATTATGCTCATTCTATATATTAAAATTAACATATTCTTACTTTCACTAAAGATAGTAATTCTTTTACAGTGCATACATCATACCAAGCTTTATCTTTTCTGATCTGGAGCACTCTTGGAAATCGCAAACTATATCCAAGTGGATAATATTTAGTACGTATCATTTCAGTGGCTCGTAATGTTAAAATCACTGAATTTTGTGGTGAAATCCATAAGTGAGGTAGATCATTCTAAAAAGTAGTTATTTATATTATAATAGATGGAATCATGTATTTAATGATAAATAAAGATCGGTAAATTCACTTTTGGTCCTTCAATTTCTTGTGGACAAGTTTTTAAGGAAAATTGATCGAAAATGGTTTGTAACTGCTCTAACTGATTCTGGCTTATCCCATTAGATACAGCTACTACAGCATAAAATTTTAATGGAACTTGTTCTCCTGAATTTGAAGTTTCAGCAGTTCCCATCAAAAAACTACTTATTTTTCCAGCATTTTTACCTTCTCCATAGTATCCACCCAGTATAATTAGATCAACATCTTGTACTAAATTATCTGAATACTGAAGTAGAATGAATTCTTGTTATTAAATTAATTATCTCACCATTTTTTTCTCAGATTATTAGTATTCATACCTCTGCTTTGATTTTAAAACAACCATGTCCGCTTCTTAAATTTGGCTGGTAAACACTGTTGATTCTCTTTATAACAATGCCTTCTTCATTATTTTTCATACTCTCAGAAAATATTGTCAACAATTCTGTACTTTACAATAAATATTTGACTTGATTTAAATCATTATTTTACAACAATATCAAATATATATTCATACCTGTTAGAAGTTATCTCACTTTTACATAACTCGAAAACACCTTTTTCTTCTGTAAAAGATTTTTTTAATAATTCAAATCTTTTCTCATAAGGCATAGTAGTAAGCATCTTATCATTATACATAATAATATCAAATGCAACAAAACAAGGTTGAAATACACTATTCACTGTTAACTTTTTTACATCATAACTCATAGCCTTTGATCCAAATTCTTTTTTATACTTATGCCATCCCATTAATTCTCCATCTAATATTATAGATTGGCAATCATTATTCAATAGGGAAATAATTTTTTTTGTTAAATATCCATCTGAAATTAGTTCATAAAAACTCTTATAAATAGTACATATAATGAGAAAATCAATGATTTTTCTCACCTGAAGAATTATTTTCTCCGTAGCAAGCATTATTTGTAATATCAAATCCTTGTCTAGTGAAATATTTGAAATTACCGTTTTTCATATGAATTTGTGATCTCTCACCATCGAATTTTGTTTGTACAAAATATCTCTCTCCACAATTAAAAAGTTTGTATATGTTTTCTATATTTAATCTTTCTAATAACATTGGTTTAAAATGATGAAAGAGTTGGATCTGTTGACTATCAACTTTTTTGTAATCAAGAGACAAGTCACAGATTTTTCTTAAATCAGACGTAATGTCAAATTGTTGAGGAGCAACCGGATGATATACTAAATATAAATAAAATTCACATATTTTTATACTTCCTATTTATAATCTTATAAGACAAATTTAACATACCTCCTAAAATTTTTTTAACACTCAAACCCAGTTTCAAATCTTTTCTCAATATGATACGTGTAAGCCATTTTAATTCTATAGCACTAATTTTTTGTATTATTGCTTTGAAAATATCATCTCTGCTTTGATTAGTTACATTTTTTATAGCAATATCATTTAAAAATGAATTGATATCTTCAATTGACCAAATATTGTTACTATCCACAACTCTATATCGAAATACCTGGTATACTCGTTCAGAAAAATCACTTTCCTGATTTTTATTTGAAATTGGTAATCTAAAAGAATTTTTTAATAAATTTCTTTTTAAATATATAATTGACATTATTTCATTTTCTTACCTATAACATGTCAATTTTTGGGCCTCTTTACTATTTTTTGGAAGGCAAAATGTTCGAATATAGAGAAGTGCTAATGATTTTTCTTTTAAATTAAGTGGACCTCTTTCTCGTTCAAGATTTGGCAATAATAATCTTAATATAGGATAAAGTGAAGTATTCTAAATTAAATTAATGAAAGAATTAATAAATTTTTTCATAAAATGATGATTAAAATGAAATAAATGAACTCACAGTATTTGCATTTTTTGCTTTCAATTCTGTAGCTATATTCTTACATTGTTCTATAAATTTGTATAAAATTTTTATCTTCGATTCACATTTTTTCACCTTTTTAATTTCTTCTAAAACAGTGCATAGCTTTTTAAACTCTATTTTAGATGCAAGTGACATATTTAAACCAGTCTGAAACACATAATTCATAAAAAAAAATCGAAATAGTTTGAAGTTTCCCAATAAATATCTAAAAAATGAAACATCACATATCATACAAGGTAAATACAATTAGGTTATAAAAAATGTTTGAATTGATACATGACATTTGTACCATACATACGATACAAAGAAACTTCTGAATTTAAGAAACACGCCTAAAAATATTGGACAAAAACACTTAATAAATATTTTTTAATTAAAAGACATATTTTTTAAAGATTATATATTTGATTTAAACAAATTAAAAATATTTCTATTATGATAAGCGAATTTAATTACATTTAACAATGATTTGTACTATGTATTACACTGCAATAAAAAATTATAACCAATATATTGAATTGTTCTTATGGTTCACATATAAACCAACGGAATGAAATCGTTTATTGGTTATCGGTGTAACTCATTGAGAATTCGCTCGTTTATGTACAGTGATAAATTTGAATGCGTACTAGAAGTAAAATTATAGAGCCATATATATGTAATCAATTTCTATTATATTTATAACCATATTCGTCATGTATAAACAAAATACATACAACTTATTCAAAGAATTTTGAAATAATTATTCCAAGGAGGAATGAATGAACGAATTTCAAAAAGTAGTTGTTTAAATACATAACGCAGTTTGCACATGTGGTTGAATGAATGTGTGAGTGCATTGTACCACATTTAAATGTTATGAATCGGTGTCCACATAGTATCTGCATGGTGGCCACAACATAAAAGAAAAATCGCGGTGTTGAATCTGTTGAATGGCTGTCATTGCTTTTTATGACAGATGTTTTACATGATTGAGAAAGTATTAATTGGCGAAAAGAACATTTGGAATATTCGTTACTTGGAGGATTATAAATTTTGAGGACGCGATCCTGTAGAGAGAACTTTATTAAGAATATATTCTGGATTGCAAATGCTTTATCAAACTAGACGCAAAAACATAAAGAGTTTATAATTGGTGATTCGGAACCAGCTGTCTTTACCACTACCACGAACCGCGAATACGAAACATCCGGGCACAGGTGCTGATAGTGTAGTAGTGATTAAATAATAATATCAAAACTGCCGTTAGTTATACGTTAATATTCGTCAAAATGGCAAAGACCTATGACTATTTATTTAAGTTACTTTTGATTGGAGATTCGGGCGTTGGCAAAACTTGTGTATTATTCAGATTTTCCGAAGATGCGTTCAATACGACCTTCATCTCAACTATTGGTATGCTCTACTTCCATCGCTCTCGTACAATTTTTGTTATTTAATATTCATTGTTCATATTCTTTATCTTTCATAAAAAATACTCTTGTTGGCACATTTCACACCTGGGTGTGTCTGTAACGACGCATTTACCAGTAGAAACGTCATTTTCTGAACAATGAATATATTGTGTTTAATCATGAATATTTTTAGCATATTATTAGACCATAACACATAATTTTTTATCAAATGATGCTAAAGCTTAAAATTAAACTCAATATGCTGTAATGTCAAAAATTTGGTTAGTGACTTATTTTAGTAAAAGTAGGAATCAATTATCGTCTTTTCCTTTGTTGCAGGAATTGATTTTAAAATACGAACAATTGAACTTGATGGAAAAAAAATTAAATTACAAATATGGTAATAACATTGAAGAAAGTCAAATCGAAACATAAATATATTGTAAGTTAAAAGAATCAATTACAACATATATATTTTGTAGGGATACCGCAGGACAGGAAAGGTTTCGCACTATTACCACAGCATATTATCGTGGTGCAATGGGTATTATGTTAGTGTATGATGTCACAAATGAAAAGAGTTTTGAGAATATTAAGAACTGGATTCGGAATATTGAAGAAAATGCATCGGCAGATGTTGAAAAAATGTTGTTGGGCAATAAATGTGAGCTTACAGATAGGAGACAGGTTTCTAAGGAGAGAGGTGAACAACTAGCTGTTGAATATGGAATTAAATTCATGGAAACTTCTGCAAAATCTAGTATCAATGTTGAAGAAGCTTTTTATACTCTAGCACGTGATATTAAAGCAAAAGTTGAAAAAAAATTGGTGAGTAATCGGAGAAGAAAACTTGAATAAAAATTATAGAAAAATTTGTTTATGTTAATACAATTTAATAGAATTGTTAGTATTAACTTCAAAACCTAAAAAAAATTAGCGATTCCATAATTTACATTCAAATATTCCTTTGAATCTCTGCTATATATTTCAATTAATATTAATGTTAAATAACATTGTTTCTTTGTTTCCTGTGTCTGTTTCTCTGTGTTTGGTGCGGGGCTATCTTGGCAGAAGGTAACTTACATGGAACTATGTTTAAATTATGATGTTTGCTATTCCTAACAATATTTTCTTTTATTATTGAGTTGAAGTAGAATGCTTTATCGATATTAACCTATTTTATTTTACTTATTGCATTTATATTAATTCAATTATGCATGAAAACATATCTGTTCAGTTGTACAATATGAAAATTGATTTACAATTGACATTGCTTAAAGTTATCTTTGCTTCTTAACAGTAAAAAAGTCTAATTTACTATTTATAATATAATTTGAACTATTTTTGCTGTTTTTTATTGTGAAAATTGTTATTCCTATATTAATACTGTTTTTCTTTTGTTTATAGAAATTTGTTTAATATTATTTGTATATTCTTATTAATTTACATTTTACATTCTATAGGAGGCATCAAATCCACCAAAAGGAGGTGGCCATCAGTTGAAAGCTTCAGAACCACAAAGGAAACCACCAAGTTGGCTTGCTCGCTGTTCTATACTCTGACCCTCCAATTTCTATCTAACATTTAATAAAATCTCCTTGTTTACAATTATCAATAACATATGTTCATTTTTGGAAAGAAAAATAATATTCACAATGATTTTATACATTTCACTTTTTAAAAACTGTGATTCTCTTACTTGCCAGTGGAACTCATTTGACAGATCAATAGTGTTTTTATAACTCATACATTTCACATCTTTCCATTTGGGAAACTCTCCAGAGGAGAATCTATTAAAATTCTGAGCGGTGTTCAATGTGGAATAAATAAAAATTTTGTTTATTTTCAGTAAGATACACATTCTTCATAATGAGTAAAAGTTTAACAATAAAACAAATTAAAAAGTAGAACGAACTGTTAAGCATGGCTCAAAAATATTTGAACACTAGTCTTAGGATTAATTATATAATAATTTTTTATTATAGAGATAATCTTGCATTTTTTTTATTATGTAGGTATTTACTAAACCTGATTGATATCACAATTAAATGTCTAATTATAAGTGAATAATCATGTTAAAAAATGAAAAGACAAAATGCAATAGCTAGCACAGTTCATGAATATAGGTATGTTCAAAAGTATTATTGAAACTCACTGCAGAAAATATTAGTTTCATAATTGTTTTACTGAAACAGGAGTGACTATAGAGTGATTTTATTGCTGTTATAAAACAAAATTTCAAAAATGTTTCTCCTCTGGAACTTTTTGGTCATATGAATCAGAAGATTTTTATAAAAATAAATATAAATTATAATTCATTTTTATAAGTATATTAAAATTAATATTTCAAGAACACGCACGCCATTATTTCTACTCTAGACATTTTTAGTTCCTAAATTTAATAAAACTTCACTGAGCAACATCGAGCTAATAAATAAAATTCAGGTTGAGTATCATGAAAATTACAATCATATTTTATATTATTGTTAAGTAACTAGCTTTTTCACAAGAGTTACAATTAAATATCTTTAGCATTCTTAATTAATTAAACTTATAACGAATCTGTAAAGTATGTGTCATGTGGTGATCGAATAAAAGATAAATAGGTAATTTAAATGATATATTTGTAATAGAGGAACATTTCTTTCTTACAAAAGAAAATAATAGTAAAAAGTCATGATTCATTTAGTGTGTTTTATAACGATTTGAAATGCAAGTTTACAAAACACACAAATTTGCAGATATTATTTAATTAAATGCTTGCTGTAATAAATGACATTACATAAATTCATTATTTTAATCTTTTAGACTATTTTGAATTATAACTTCAACATACAGAAAAATATTATAATACATTTTATATTAATCCTATAAATATGTGTAATTATTATTCTATAACCTTTCCCTATTACTAGATGAATTGAAAATCCTTAGTGTCAATATCATATTCTTCTAGAGATTGACTACGATCTTCAACTTTGGATTTTAATTGCATTAAAGTTGTTTCAAGCTAAAATTACAATTCAGAATCTAGTACATAAGTACAAAAATGTTTTATTGTTACCATAAATCATAATTTTTGTACAAACTCATACCTGTACACAAAAATTTCTAATTTGAGAGTTTTGTACCATGCAACACATTTGACTACTGTTCATATAATGAGTTGGCAAAGTAATTGCACGTTGTAATTTCTTTATTTCATTTTTATATTTTTCATTAATTGCATGTGTACATAATCCAACTGCTTTTAAACGATTATTGACACTAATGGTTTGTTCACATATTTCTTGTAATTTGTTTACTTCTTTCTCCAATTTATTAAAGTTTCTGCAAAAATTTTCATGAGTAGTCATAGATTTTATTAACTCATCACATTAATTCATATGGGAATGTACTTGTTGATAGTTTCATGTATTCTATTCATATTGTTCTTCAACTCTAATAAAGAATTTTTTAATTGCTCATTGACAACATGTTTTTTTACATTATCCTCTTCCAAGCTCATTATTTTCCTTTTCAGTTCAAAATTTTGAGCTTTCACAATATGAGCTTGTTCAATTAGTGATTCACGTTCTTTCAGAGCATTCGCATAATTTATTTCTTGCTTCGCTCGCGCAACCTGAAAATTTAGTTTTTCTTGTTCCACACATTTAATTAAACTCGTTGTAGTTGTTAGTTGTAATTGCAATTCTTGGGCAGTTCTGTGTTCATTTTCAAAACGTAATTCGGTATCACATAGCGATTGTTGCACTTCTACAAAGTCACTTTGTATCTGTTTTGTTGCATCCTATTAAGTAATTGAGATCCAGAAGATTAAATATAATTAAAATATTCCGTTTTAAATTATACATATATCTCTAACCAAATTTAGCTGAAATTCGTAAATCTTTTCTCGTAGTAAATGTTCGAAAATAGATATATCTGGTATATTTAAACTCTCCATTTTAATTCAGGTATTCTTAGTAAAATAACGTAACGTGCAAGTTGATTGAGCTACATCGATATATCGTATAGATCGTAATTCAGTTACCTTCAAATTGGTTATAAAAATATCTATGTATGTATTTATTTATAATATTATAAAATTTTAACACAGGGAATTACACAGAAATTTAATTGTAAACAATATAATTTTTAAATTAAATATCAAAATCAATCTTAATGGATTTATTAATGACTGTCCATAAACTGAATATCAGACAATAATAGTATTGTATTTGGTAGTGGCCTAGACTGAGGGCTGAGTACTGTGAATGTTTGTCTTTCTACATCAACGTTTGTCCTAAAATATTATGCACATGATTAATTTTAAATTAATTTACAAAATGAAATTGAAAAGAAGGATACAAAGTACTTACACGCAAACAAATCCTGCAACATTTGTTTGAACGACATCATCTTCAGCAGAATCGGCAAACGATACAGATAATATATGATGCAAAATATTTGGTCCAGGAGTGACAGCTACTAATTTTGTTAAATTATCTTCAGCTTTCATTCCAAGAGGCATACATGATGCAGGTAATACAGGAGCTCCAATTTTATACAGTCTAGCTTCGCTCCACTTTACCTCAAAACTATGTGGATAAAAAGGTGTTCTTGATCCATAAAAGTATTCCCTTACACTCTGATCTCTAGCTTCTGCCCGCTGAGTTTGACTTCTTTCAACAACTCCTCCACTTTTTGGTAAAAACACTACTTTAACAAAATCTGGCATATCTCTAACCAACTCATTGTATAATCTCTCTTGATCTAGTACTAAAATGGCATCAACTTCAAAAGCTTGAGCAGCATGAGTGAGTAACTTGTAACCATCTCCTTTCACCCAACCACATGTGTTTATAATAATTCCAGAGACTTTAGCCTTTTTATTAGAGTTGAGTCGTTCTGTACAGACTTCTGACAACCGAGATACTAAAAGATTATATAAAGCAACATTAGCACTTGGTGTCTTGTGTCCAAAATGAAATACCAGTGGTGCTTGTTGACTGAATCCATCTTCTATATTTGATGGTCTTTCCACTAATAAGGCCCCAACAGTGCCTGGTATAGCTATGTGACCTTGCCCTACATCCAGATCGACAAATATTGGTCTTCTAGACATACGAGCAGCATAGTTCAGTAATAAATTACAAAGGGTTGATT
The DNA here is from genome assembly GCA_003055095.1 of Goniozus legneri. Lineage (NCBI taxonomy): Eukaryota > Metazoa > Arthropoda > Insecta > Hymenoptera > Bethylidae > Goniozus > Goniozus legneri. Next base: position 233,953 of record NCVS01001393.1, read on the forward strand.
TTCCAACATCACAAGGCCCTACTACCATAGTTATTGGACCTCTTGTGCCATTTTTTTCTGCTGCTTCACGCATCCTTTCCATAGCAGCATGACAATTTATGTATAAACTCATGGGGGTTTCTTTGGCTACATAACTTACATCTGTCTTACCCACAAGTTCAACTGTACAACCTTGCCATGTGAAAACTGCAACTTTTGCACCAGTTGTAAATTCATATTTTTTACCCTTAACTAATTCTGTACCAAAAACTTCAGCCAATCCTGTTTTAAGCTAAAACAAATTATGTTTCAAAAATTCAAATTATCATTTATAAGTATCAATGAGCGTAATTTGAAATGTAAACAATACCTCTAGAGTAACTTTTTCATTTTTTGTTTCCACTTCAAAACGCAATTCACAATCAGGATCTAATTTAAATTCTTGCGTCGTTGATTTATCATCAGACATTTTTATAATGTAGAATTGTCAAGTTACTGTTATCAAGTTTTTATCAATAATTATATTCCGGTAAAGTTAACCTGACAGTAATACTAAATATCACTACGAGGCTATAATATTACGATTATATTGCATACTTCATCAAAATATACCTTTGTCCAAATGAATAAAATGATGAAAAATGAATTTTATGCTTATAACGAGATTTATATTCTTTTAAATAACCCTCGACCCAGGTTAAATATTGAATATTGTTTTCAATATGACATATAGCTCTAAAATACGCTATAGTCGATATTGTACACGTGTTCTGAAAGCAACTTTTTTGAACTCTGAAGCCGCTAAGAAAATATAGTAGATAGGTTATAAATTTCATGGTGTACTATAAATTCAATGTGATAAAACCATTTCGACAAAAATTAAACATTACAAGTGTAAATAAAAATTTTTATTACGTGTGTACTCATATGTACAATTTTTCATGGTAATTACAAAATCACTTGAAAATTTTTATTAAGATTAATTTTCTCAATTATGATAGAGATTTATTTTCTTTATCTAATTTAATAAATTAGATTCTATAAATCACACTCTAAATAGATAACAAATATAATAGTTTGAATATAATTGGTTTTCAGATGACTAAGTTGATGGAATGGCTCTTATTCATTAGTTTATTTTTTGGTATCTGGATTGCTACCGTATCAGGAATTGTTCAATCATCTATAATTATTGAATGGCAACAAACAATTTTGTTCCTTCCACTTATACTTTTATTTATTTTTGGCATCTATGCTGTTACGGTAATATTATATAGAGTATTTACCTTTAATAATTGTGAAGATGCCGCTATTGAACTTAAACAAGTAAGTGGTACATGAATTGACAATACCAAATGTCGAAGAATGAATATTTTATTATATTAATTTTGCAGCAAATTGAAGATGCTAAATTGGATCTCCAAAGTAAAGGTATCAAATTAAAATAAAAGTGAACATTCCATTATAAATATTATCAAATAAGATTTTTTATTATGTTGATATTTTTATTTTAATAAGTAGAAATTAAGGACTTATTCTACAAATTATATAAATTATTGGCTTACATCTTTTATATAATTAATATATGCAAATAATATTTATTAAATAATGAGTAGGCTGATGTGATTTTAAAGCAATAAAATATAAAATTTCATAAATCAAAATATTGATTTCTATTAAAATAAGCTTATTCCTATTTTCTGATTTAATTCTATATTTGATTTTATTCATTAATTAAATATATCATTATTAAATTGAGTTCTTTTTTAAATTAGTAGTATTCAGTAAATTAGAGATATTAACTTTGTTAATGAGTTCGTCAATGTACATTACAAATCCATAAACACAATACTCTTATATTGTTAGTATATGTTAACTTAAAATTTGCTCCTCATAAAAATGTACAGGATTCTATACATACATAATGGCATATACAGTGGTATTACTGAATAGAATCAAATTATAAAGTTTCCTATACATGAAAATGTAATTACAATTCTATGCATAGAAGTACCGATTTAATTTTTCAATTAGCAATTAATTATTTTTCGTAGACTGTAAGGATGGATCACAACACATGATACTGAGTTAAAATTTTTATTATGCATATTGTGAAAGAGATTTTACTTCAAATTAAATTCTGTAATTACGTTTTACAAGAAAATATTGTTTATATTTAAGTATAACATTGTAAATCATGACACTAGGCAATTTCGACATGTTACTACATGAATTTTCTTCACTTTTCAAGATACATCAATATCCATCTATACAACCAATTAAATGGCTAAAACGCGTATATATATGTACATATATAAAGTAAAGATGATTAGTGTAAAATCAAGCAACATTGGTGTAATTATCCACCCTCATCAGTCCTATTGTCCCGTAATGGGAAAAATAACAAAGTGCGTTATTTCAGTCATCGAGGTTTTGCGATAATAGAAAATTAGCAGCAAGATTTTCGTTCTTTTCACATGCAAAGTATGCTTGAATAACTAAATGTTCTGGAAATCCTAGCGCTTTCAGCCTTTCAATAGCTTCTTTGTCTTGTGGTGTCATATGAATGACTCCTGATTCAGGGAAACCAGTTGTGTTTGCAGTAAGTCCTCCGGCAGGTACAGTACCCCCAGCTGATGCAGGTAAGATTCTAGCTCCTGCTCCACTTGTATTTTCAACTGAAAGAGAAAACCATAATTATTGTTCAATATTTTTGTCTAATTTATTTTATAAAAATACTAACCAGGCTCATTCAACATGCGTACAAATGCCTCTTGATTTTGAGAAATGAGCTGCAATAATGCTGGGTTTGTTTGACCAATTTGTTGAAGAACAGTATTTAATAGCTGTGGATTTTGTTGAATAACATGACGCATTTGTTGAAATTGTGGCTGCATTCGTAAAAATGCTAATGGGTCTTGACCACCTTGTTCCTGAAGTTGTTCTTGTACATCTGCAGAATCTTCGGGTGAATCTTCAAATAATTGTGCTGGTACCCGTGTTAGAAGCATTTCGGCAGCTCTATCAGGATTATTGAAAGATGCTCGTAGCGCATGTTCTACTTCTTCACGACGATATCTATAAAAAAAATTGATTTTATAAGAACTTACTTAATGTTTTAAAAACAATATTAATTTTCTCATACCCCATTTCCATAATGTTATTCACTACGGTATTATAATCTTCACCCATTAACAAGGCACTTTCAGCTTGGCCACCAATACATCCAGCAGCTGCACCTACCGTTGCTTGCTCTTGTGTATTAGTAGCTGGCCGAGGTGTAGTTTGGACAGTAGGATTCGAACTTGGTGGAACTACGGGACTAAAATATTTTTTCATTAAAACGTATTATACATTATTATCACATTTTCAAAGATAATATCATAAAAATATGTAATAAAAATACGAAAATTATAATACCTAGCTGTACTTTCTTCTTTTTTCTCATTGTCGGTAGATTGTTCTTCATTAGTAGCTACAGCTCCAGTTTTAGGTTTCGTAACCATAACAACTATGAATTTTTTTTCATCAATATTGTATTCTGTTAATGGCTGATCATCTGTTAATATTTTTCCTATATTAAATAAAAAAGGTTCAATATTAAAGATCATTATACAAAAACCTAACCTGGTTTTCTGTTCAAAATTCAGAATAGATGACTGAATAATAAAATATAAAATATTATTTGTTATTCTGCTGTAAGAATGAGAACATTTCAATATCTAAGGAGAACAAAAACAAGTAAAATCTAAGATTTTGAAAATATTTTAGGTTATGAGAAGTTTAAATTCTTACCAGCGTATATAAGTTTTTGGTGTTCAGCTGGAAAACCTTTTTCTGTTTCGATCTTCTGTTTGAGAGCTTTAACCTGTAATACCATTATTAAATACAATTTACTTGATAAACTGATATACAATAGGTTTATGCCTTTCAACATTTTTACATACCGTTTCCGATGGGTCAATCTCTACCGTAAATGTTTGTTGCTGTAGGTTTTTCAAAGTAATAATCATTTTGTAAAAAGTCTTGAATAATGATATTCTGAATAATAATGCACGATTTCAGATGACCGCTGTTTTTGCGAATTTAAACGGTGTTTTGGTAGAGATTTTTTCGGCGATGAGTCGGCACTGCTTTAAGCAGCTCACAGACCATACGCTCACAAACTCACAATTTGCGGTAGTGTGTATTGTACTCGAAAAAAACATACGGTAACCTGAAATGTAATAATTTCAAAAATTTCTATTTTTAATACCTCATATTTTTTAACGTATTATTATACATATATAAAAATCATAAAATGGAAAGAAAATTCAAGAAAATTTTCGTATATAAAAGTGCATATTTCTTATACATTCCTAAAACTATGCGAATCTGTAATCGTTTTTCCCGCTAGTTCTAAATTGTGCGATATAAATATAGTTTACGAAAATTCGTTCTTTTTAGTCAAGTCATTGAGTTGCAAAAATTTTTATCACATGTTATGTTACGAATATAAATATTTTAAAATGTTTGGAATGAGTTTATTTTTTTTTTCATTTGAGGGTTCAATTAGTATATTTGTTCAAATTTCACCTTTTATATGATTTTACTAATTGTAAGTACCAGAATTAATAAGAAAACATTGTTTACTTGCATTTAAATAATATGAATTTATTTCATGTAATTTTAAAACAAAGTTTTCCTCATATTAAAATAAATGTAAGTATTAGGAGAACAAATTCAATTCACTGTTGTTAAAATACTTCTTGTTTAATGTTGATATCACTTATAAAGATTTACATTTTGGTAACTGATTTGTAAAGCTACAATAAATATAATATACACGTATATTATAAAATTTAAAAGACTGGCTTCTGGGATGTGCAGAAAAATTAATTTCTTTACTTATTAACTATTGCATTTTCTACTAGGTATCTTATCTTTTCCTAATCCAGTTAAAGGATATCCACAATATGCTTATGACCTAAGTCAGAGATGCATTTATGTATTATATGGAGTCGTTGGGTTCACATTGATCATCTCGGTAGTGCTAAAATGAAAAATTTCAATTATTATTTTAGTTGAAAATTCAATCTTTTATCAATAACTAAAATAAAAATAATACGACTAATGCTCATAACAAATTTTTGATTAAGTGAAGCCTAAATAAGTATATATATTAAATTTTGTCTGCAAACAAATTAAAAATCATAAATTGTATATTATTATTGTTTAATTTTTTTTACCATGGAACTATATAGAGTTATAACATGAATGATTTATATAATGATGTTCATGATTATTATTAAGCATAGGTTAGGTGATACTACCAGCACTGCATGATAAATTAATTTAATTTTAACGGAAACGATGATCATGTGAAATTTATTTGCTGAATGTCACTCATGAATAGATTTTTAATTTTCTTCATCAATTTAAATTTTGGTTTAATTTAACAATTTGAGTTTCATTCTGCAAATACCAGTATAAAAATAATTCTAAAAGCTAGACGAAACACAATTTACAAACACTTACAAGAGCATTTACGGTGTCTTAAGCATATTTTGTTGCAGTCGTCATTACATTAGTTTGCTGTATAACATACATCATATAACAATTGAGTGTTTATTTTATATTTTTTTGTTCAACAGCGAATATCAATCTGTTTTGAAGCACATTGCTTATTATGCGATTAACTAAATTCTAGTTAGTGAAAATTTGATCTTAGCACACAACACAAAAAATCACAACTTATTCATAAAACACATGAGCTACAAATATATTATTTGTCAATTGCTTTTCACAAAACAGTTATAACAAAACTTAAAAAGCATTTTAAAATCTTATTACAATATCACATGATTCCCATCAGTTCCTAGTTTTATAATTAAAATAATCATTAATATTTACAAGATAATTAGTTTAGTTGTTGTTAATAAGAAGCATTAATCAAAACTTAAACAGTTCTTATCTGCATAAAAATATTATTTAACAATTTTATAGTTAACTCATCATATCTGTTGTTTGATTTGCACTATCGTTAAAAATGCACTTGGATACATTATCATTCTCAAAATATTTACCTTTTTGAACACTTGATGTGGATAATGAGTAATGCAATCCCTAAGACTAAACAAATACATCCTACAACAATATAGGCTATTCCAAGGAAAGGATTTTTGCCTCCTAATAGTGAAGTTGTACTCAAAATCATTCGTTTTGATCCCTCAAATGCAGAAACAGGATATGCTAAAAATAATAAAATGTTATAATTAAATATGATTCTAAATGTAATTCCTTTACATGCAATATAAAATGTATTTACAATATTTAATATTAAGTGTATAGTCTCCTGCTAATAAACCATCTGTAAAACCTGGTTGTGTATGATCAACTCTACGATATAACTTTCTAAAAGTTGGTAAAGCTGCAGTCCTCATCCATACTATTAGATCTTCATTTTGAAAACCATTGTTATTTGGATCATCGTCTAATTCCCATATATTTTTAACCCAATTTTTAGGTTTGGCAAAATTTGCAAATCTTTCTTTCAAATCACCTTCTGGATTTTTGAATTTGATATTTTTATCCGATGGCCATGCTATTCCAGTTTTTAGCAATTTTACTTCATGATTATGAGTTAAAGAATATAAACTTAATTCATCATTAAATAATGAATTAGCAATAGCTCCACAAGGTGCAATGGGTTTTTTTATGGTGGTACTATTAGAACCCTCAATGTCTTCGTAAGCAAATGGTTCACAATCAGTAGAAACAATGTCGCTTAATTTTCCCAAAAGTTGATTATCATCTCGAGATTTAACGTATCTACGATGATTTTGATAAAAGTTTGTTAAACCATAGTACATGTATACACTTCCTGGAAATCCATTAGATAAAGTGAAATTTATGGAACAATAACAATCGTCTTTCATATTTTCTGCTATCACATCGGCACATTTCTTTGGTAATCCATTTGAGTAAAATTTGTTCGTAGAGTAACAATTCGTATAATCAATAGAATGCTCCTTCACTTCATCAGAAAAGTATAACAGTCCTATACCAACAGGTATAAATGCAACACCAATAACAAAAAATGTTGGTAAAACTGTTCCAGCAGTGAGAATTGGTTGCCACGCTGGTAAACGCTGCTGTTTAAATGCACTATCTGTTGAACAATAATAAATTATTTTTATAAATAATAATAGAAATACAATAAAGATATTTACAATGTTCTATTGTTATACACAATGGATATAAATCAACAATGTTGAATTTCTATTATTAAAAAACAAATATATATATATATATATATATATTGTCATTTGATCAACTAAAAGTTATGATTTACAACATATCTTCAATTACAATCAAATAACTTCAATGTTTTTGAAAATAATTATATAAGGGCACTACAGATAAAATATTGATTTCAATTATGATTTGATTTCATGTCAAGCAATATTTAGTTCAAAATGCTCACCTGATGGCTTTTTCGTTTTTGGAATAGAATCTGCTTCACTAATAGACGTCATGTTTTACTATAAAATTATTTATAGGAATTATAAAGAGATTGTTTGACAGTTGCTTACAAACGATTGATCATGATTTAGTCTTGAACTATCGACATTCAACTTAAGGTTTACCTGTGTAAATATCGTAAATATCATGAACGCAGGAATGACGAAAATAAAGGTGAGTTAGGCATGTATAATTGTAAACACGGGAACGGAGAAACGAACCGTAGAGGGCGTAAAGCCGTAAAATGCTTTTCAAGTTTTATCTAGTTTTATGTATACAAGAGATAATTCATTCCTAGAAAAAAAGATTTCACTAGATAATTTTGATATGATTAATTTTTCGGTTTTGCGCAAGCACTGTTCAGTAGAATGTTTCAATTCAAATAATTTTAGATGAAACATGAGCAATTATTGTTTTCGTCCTTTTTCATAAATTTTCAGAACAAGATTTTTTATTTTAAAAATTACATACTTGTTTATAATAATTTGTAATGATTATAAATCATAAATTATGCATTTGTTTAAACAGTTCAATGTATCTTCTATTGCTCTTTGTACTTTTTCCAGGTAAATAAAAATGTTATCTCAAAAAATCTATCCAATTAAAATTAAAATCTTTGGCTGTAAATACAGGTAACAATGGGACTATACCTAGAGATAGTCAACAAGGTACTTTACGGCCATTTAAAAATTATTTGGATGTTACAATTTTTCATTATACTGTTCCTCGAGAAATTTCAAAAGCTACATGGCAATTTGCGGCTATTGGAGATGATGAAGCGTGTCCATCGCAAAAAGTTTACATGTAACTTATTTGGTTTTATTTTTATTATAAAGGGTTATATTTTACTTATTTATAACATAAAATTCTTATATATTAGAATCTTACAATGGGGTAGTTATCCAATAATATCTGCTGAAAATTCTACATTTCCTAATGACACATTTCATAATCAGGACCATAGATACATTGTATCAACAACAACTACATTCGAATCCAAGGTTACAGCTATGATTGATATACCTGGACCAAAGTATGGTGATTGGTTTATTGGTGCATATTTACTACCATGGGACGAAGGAATAAAGCCAAAAGTAAGAAGTTGTTATGTTAAAAGTATAGCAAATTATGTTTATTATCTAAATTGTAGGGACTAGGACATAAGTGCCAATATACTATAGGAGCTGTAGCTATGTGGACTCCAGTTTATAATATTCAAGATATATCTATTGGATATGAGACATCAATGATTACTAGTAGCAGTACAACTTATTATAGGTAATATTTTACTCGTGAATAGTAAGAAGAATTTTTAGATGTTTAAAATCTCTATTTATTTTAGATTTTACATTCCATCTGGAACGCATAGTTTTCAAGTTTATATTTCAGATTGTAATTTCACTATGAAATCATCTCAAAATAATACTAAATATTGCATTAAAGCACTAGCTATTCAAGCACATTCTTTACCAACATTCAATCACAATAATTACATTAAAATGGCAAATGTTCCTATGTTAAAATCTTATAAGTTTTCTGAAGTTTCTCCTTTTGAAGAAGATTATTATTATTTGATGATAATATCAGATAGTGTCATTAAATTTAATATTGAAATTAATATTAAAGGTAAAGTACTTCATTAAATTTTTATAATGTAATAGTCTATGGATTTATATTTATAGAATGCCCAATTGGAGCTACGAAAACACATTTTCCAAAAATATTCCAACAAGATGTATATGTTCCATATGATATTTACAACCAAAGCTACTGTGTACCAAGATATCAACTTACAAGAGTAAAACATTCGCAAAAATTTTCTGCAACCTATCTACTTCAAGTATATTATAATACCTTCATCTAGTTATATGCACACATGATATAATTGCTCATTGAATATATTTAAATAACTTAGGGAAAAGAAGATCTAACATCATGGATATCATTGACAGACTATCATCCTATTATTCTCCAATTTGAAATTTTACCTTTAATTGATATTGGTGGAACACTTGAAGTTAAACTGCATATGGAAATGAATAAAGTAAATTGTATATCATTTGCTATACCGGTAGCATAAATAATGTTTTCTCATTTTTTAGTTGCTTATAAAACAAACAATAAAAATTTTCATTTGCATTCAACGTGCTCGAGTACCGTCTATAGAAAATGGGAAAATAAATTGTCATGATAACAAAATATTTATGAATGAATTAACGATAGATCGAGATAACGTGACATTATCAGTACCATATCCTCAACCATCAACATGGTATATAGCAATGCAGACAAAATGTTATATAGAGAAGTAAATAATTTATTTTTTATATTTATAAAAATACACTATATAAACATTTAACAATGAATATATTCTTTTAGTAGTCCTGTAATTTGTGAAATGGAAGAAATTCTTACCTCCATAGATATTCACATGCAAGAATGTTTATTCTCTGATGGTAATCAATCGTGTGGTAATTATGGCACATGTAAAAAAATTCATAAAGATTTCTTGACTTATGGAGCATGTAGTTGTCTCAACGGTAAAGAGAGAGAGAGAGAGTTATATCTTCACAAATAAAATAATTTAACATAACAAACATTAAAAATGATTGATAATGTAATACTATAATTTTGTATACTTCATTTCTAGGATACAAAGGTTGGGGTTGCACGGATGAAACAGATGTTAATCTTTCAAAGTTTTATATTCAAACGACCTTATTGATTTTAAGTAACATTTTTTTTCTTCCTGCAATTTATTTTGGATTAAAACGTGCATTTTACGTAGAAACATTGGTTTATATTTTAACAATGTTATTTTCGATTTTATATCATATCTGTGATCAAAACATTATGGCATATTGCTTTATCAAATATGAGGTAATTTCAATTTAAAGAAAATTATAAATTTTCAATATCATTATTATAATAGCGATGATTACAACCACTATTCGTGTATGGAATAATTCCTGTAGTAATTGGTATTTGGTTCACACGTATTTATGCACGGCCGAGTTTTCTTATTATTTTATTTTGTTTACAGGTTCTGCAGCATTTTGATTTCTTTTCGAGTTTAGTAGCCTTTTGGGTAACATTAGTTACAATAGCTAATTTGCCATGTCAAACTATATCTGTCATTCACATGTTTGGAGTATTTCTAATTGCATTTTTAGTAGAATATGACAGAATAAGTTTATCATGTATAATAACACCTTTAGTTTTGGGAGTAACAATACTTGTAAGTACAAAATAAAAATAGAATAATCTTTTAAAATTTATTTACACTTTACTTTACAGATAGGATCATTTATCTATCATTACTTTAATAACAAAAGTTATAGTAAACCAAAAAATATTAAGAAATTGCTAATAGGTTTAATAATAGCAGGAGTGGGTTTATTCTTCTTTTGCTTTCTAGAAACCGAAGGGAATTATGAAGTATGTAATTGAGGATTGAGAATTAAATATAATTCGTGATTTGATTACACTTTCACTTTGTTACAGTATGTTCATAGTCTCTGGCATGTGATGATTGCAACCTCTCTTATTTTCTTGTTACCAGATAAACGAAATTACGTTCATGTAACTAAACTGGACTATAACAGCCCGATACTCTGAACAAAAATGGTGAGAATACCGCATTTTAGTTTATAAAGATTGTGCCAAAATGTGTTCAAATAAGTTATAAATATTTATTATATACATTTATTTTGTATCAATATTTTGATATTGTTTGATAATGCCCGATACTTGTTTATATCGTAGCGCTGTATATCTGTGAAAGTAAAAAATATGTAGATCATTTTTATAAAAATATACACATATTTTTACAATTTTATTTGAATTTTTTCAAACCTTGTCAAAATGCATTCTCCCATCCAATCAGAAGCATTTGTTATCATTGAATATTGCCACTTTAAATTCTTTTGTTTAACAAATAATTTCATAGCTCTATCCGAATCGTGAAAAGAAAGCAATGGGTAACTTATGTTACCTATATCTGTAGTATTAACGTAACTATGTTCCAATTCATTATTAAAAATTTCATAAATCTTGAAATTGTTAAGTAAATATTACTGTATAAATATTCATTCAAATTTCTGACAATGAACGAATGATAATTACCCTTAATAATTTTTTTTGTAAAATATCTTGAAAATTGTTCCATTTTTTAAATCTTTGTAGAACGTAAAAGATTTCAATCCCTTCTTCTACGTTGACAACTTCTTGGAAAATATCGTGAATTAAATTTATTGTCATACCTTCGAGAATATGTATCGCGCATCTAAAATTGTTCATTCTTTCATACCAAGTATTATCAAATACATTAAGTATAACATCACTAATCTTGCATATATCATTTAAAGCTTCAGTGAAAATAGTTTCAATTTTTTTACAATAAACTTCATGCTCAACACCATTGGTACCACCAAATTGTCCCATTTTATTGCATCTAATTTAAATAATTTTGAATAAATAGAACTACAATAAGAATATTGTTCATACAAAAAATATTTACCTTCCAAATACAAGCACAGCATCACATATTTCTATAGTATCATAGCATCTCTCGATAAAAACATTAATTAAATTAAAAATTTTATCTTCATCAACATCCCAAATTAAACAGTTTAAATTTACATGACTTAGAATACTTATGGTAAGCTGAAATTATAAATTTGTTCGTATAATACAAACATTTTAAATTTTATAAAATATTATAAAATAAATACAGAATTATAAATATTTTTGTAAGATTCACAACAATTAATACATGTTTTCAACATATTTATAGCATTTTTTGATTCTCCTTCAAACACAAAATTCAACTGCATATATTCTTGGCATGAAATTATAATCTGCGTACTCAGTGCTCGGTACAGCTTCTCTATATTATTCCTGTAAACCATGAGTGAAATGACTTTTTTCATTTTTTTTCAAATACAACAATTATCGAATATGGTAAAGAGGTGGCTCAAGCTATTAATTTAAATGCCATAATTACCGAGTATGGTAATAAGGTGATTCAAGCCATATGAATAATGATAAATGAATAATTTGTTTTAGAGGTTCTTCGATATTATTTGGGACATGTAAACTTTTACTATGTTTTATCAATAAATTCAGAAATATCGTATTTGATTTGCTTTCGTTAATAAGAGATTTTATTTGCCATATCAAATGTTTGAATGGCTGTATACTTGGAGAGCAAACATCAGATAAAGTAGTAATTATGTATTGCACATATTTATTTGTTAATTGTATTTCTAGTAAATTTTTCAAGTTTGTATCTATAATGAAAAGTACATTCACTTATCTAATCAATGGTATATTTATAAAATCAGTTTTGCTGCAAATACTTTAACATACAAATACTGTTCCAATGCAAATATTCGTCCATAATATTACGAAGATTTTTTCTTATATGAATATAAATTATAGCATATCGAATTTGTTTTATCCAATATCGCATAATTTTTTCAAATTTATCGATATTTCTTGAATTGTGTACAGTTTTTTCTTCAATATTATCGTTTTTTAAAACCATTCCTGTATTCTTAGTAAAGTTTTTCTCATTTGGAATGTATAACGTTATACGGTTCATCCTCATATATACGTAATCGGTTAAAGGTAAAAGAAGCCCTACTAATTTTGTACAAATACTATTTTGTACCCCTTTTTTAATAACTAAGGAAAATATATAACATCATTCATGTTTTAAATGATTTTGATGGTTGATAATATTATTTTTAAGTAATAATAAAGGATACGTTGGGACCAATCATTTTGCAATATGATAGGTGTATATACGTTTTCTATAAACTTTTGGGCGCAGTAATTTATGCGATGATTCATGCTACCAAAAATGACGCTTGAAAAGAAATTTTCTACTGTATAAATAAACCATGGGAATCTCAAGAAATATACTGTCGGGCTGGAAATGTTATCGGGTAAACTGTTTATTACTTTTAAAGTTTCATCTTCACAATAAATAATCAAAATTGTTATCGTTGGGTCTTGAAAATAGGTGCTTATAGTTTGACAACATTCTGCATTCCACTCTGCAGATGTTATATCAGCAAATATAACAAAATTTTTTACGTATTGAACCTAAAAATCAAAGATAAGCCGCTGAGAAATCATTGCTGATGTTGCAGCGGCATATGAATAGAACTTGTACTGACTAACGTATTAAGTTGTTCCGTACTAAATACTGGTTTTTCTGGTTCAGAAGGAAGCTCTTCTTCAACATCCGGTGTTTCTAAAAAATATGTGATTTTTAAACTCAAATTTTCAACTAATAATATTACAATTAGTAATAGATTAATTTTTCTCTTGTTAAGTATGTATACTGATATGTAAAGAGAGACTCGATCTTTTTAGCCACGTTAGTAAACTATAGGAATACCCCTCTCTACTACTTCATTCTTATCACTGTAAAACCATTGAAATGTAGTTGTACACTTAGTACATTTCTGGAGCGTGAGCTTCAATGATCTGTTTGCGCAATATACATTTTTATCTCATGTAAATACACTTTTCACTCATACTTTGTGGGCCATAATCCTCTTCTTCTGACTCCATATCTAAGAAATCTCTATGTTGATCTGTTGACTGCTTCTCAAATTTTTTCATTTTGCTCGATTCCTTTTCGTTTTTGTCGAATAAGAACTTTATTAAATAACAACTTGAAAAACTTCTGACACGTCGTTTTATTAACTACGCCGGTCGTCACAATGTTATATCAAACAAAAACGATGTTTCAATACGTGGTGTTAAATCAATAACATCAACCTGGATGCAACAGATTCTTGATAATTTATTTTTTTTAACTTGTAGATCGAAGTCATTTCGTTTAGGCATTACTGATATTATTGTTATTGAATAAAATTAAAAATAACAAAATGCCACGTCTTGCATTTATCGGATCCTTCATACATTGTGATGATGATGAAAATTTACATATTGTAGAGAAAGGTTTGATTATTGTTGAGAATGGGAAGGTTAGCAGATCGTTCTTATATCATTTTGCTGTAAAATCTTCATTATAAATTACAATAAATATGTTTCACGTTTGCAGATTTGTGATGTGAAGAACGAATTTCCGCACCAATGTACTAACGATATAGTAGCAGATGAGGTGATAGTTTTGAATACCGACCAATTTTTAATACCAGGTTTTATCGACTGTCATATTCACGCTGTACAATACCCAAACATAGGTCTTGGATACGATAAAGGTCTTTTACAATGGTTAGAGACTTATACGTTTCCATTAGAGAAAAAGTTCTCAGATGACAAATTTTCCAATCTTGTATTTGACGCTATAGTTGTAAGTCATTATCAATCGAATTTAGCAATGAAATGTAAGTATAAGATTAAAAAATTTATCTTTAACAGAAAAAATGTCTTGCATCGGGAACAACTACAGCGTGTTATTTTGCTTCGCTATACACCGAAGCATCAACTACATTGGCTCGTAAAATTGCCGAACATGGTCAAAGGGCATTTGTAGGAAAAGTAAATATGAATACATCCCGTTCCGACGAATACTATGAAGATACGGATAACTGTATTAAAAATACTAAGAATTTCATTCAAAACATAGCTGAATTAAATGTAAGACTATTAATAATTATATCATTTATGAATTTGTTAATTTAGTATTACACATACACTAATACACTACATGTTCTTCATTTCACAGTGTCCACTTATAAAACCAATTATTACACCAAGATTTCCATTGAGTTGTGATATGAACTTAATGACTGAACTGGGAGAACTAGCAAAAGAGAAAGATCTCCATATTCAGGTAACAGGTAGTTTTATATTATATCATTTAATTCATATACTTTTATATTTGTATTATCTCATTTTAGAGTCACATTTCCGAAACATTGGATGAAATTTCAGCTGTAAAAGATACTTTCAAACTTTCTTCATATGCAGCAGTTTATGATGCAGCTGGTTTACTTACAGAAAAAGTAACTTTTTATTTACTCATATTACATATTTTCTTATTTATTTATTTATTTTTCAACAGACAATTCTTGCACATGGAGTGCACCTAACTGATGAAGAAATAGAACTATTGAAAAATAAAAAAACTGCGATAATTCATTGCCCTACATCAAACACTTGTTTAAAAAGTGGTCTCTGTAATGTAAAAAAATTGAAATCTAGAGGTTTAAAAATAGGATTAGGCACAGGTAGAAAACTCACAGTTTTTACACTAAATGTTTTGATTTATTAAAATCCTTGTTATTTCCAGATGTAGCAGGAGGATACAGCCCCAGTCTTCTACAAGTTATGAGATCCACATTAGATGTTTCAATCCATTATTCATTTCAGGATCAAACATACAATGCTCTTAATTATAAAGAAGTTTTCTACATGGCAACATTGGGTGGTGCCAAATGTAAAATTCTGAAATTTATAAAATTATATAGTACTGTAGTTATTAATGTAATATTTTTTCTGTTTTAGCATTAAATATACAGAATGATGTTGGAAATTTTAAGTTAGGTAAACAATTTGATGCATTGTTAATAGATTTGAATGTACCTTGCAATCCAATCGATAATTTGATGCAATACACCCTCGAAGAGAACTTTCAACGATTTATATACTGTGGTGATGATCGAAATATAAAGAGTGTTTTTGTTAATGGTCGCAAAGTAAAATAAACTTTTACAAACTTGCTAATGGAATCTGTTTCATTCATTTTCTTGTAAGTCTAAAAATGCTATGATACATCTAGTAGATTGATCAAAAGCTTTCTCAAAACCAGCACTGTCGCTATCCTGCACAATAATATTTGTATAAGTAATGACGATCCAAATAAAATTAGGAGACATCTTTAATAATATTACAAATAATGGATCTTCTATAATCATTTCTCCATTAGGATCATATTTTCCAAGAAGTTCAATTTTTGCTTTGCCATCTGGAGGTTCCATTGCACACAATTCTTCCATAATATAATAGTCCATACCAAAAATCCAATCGAATTTATAAAAGTCTTCTTTGGTAATCTGTATAAATGAAAATATTTTAATTATAATGTTCAGTGTTATTTTTTCAATCAATAATTAATTTACCCTTCTTGCTTTGTGATCGTAATCCGTAATACCCCGTTTTTCAAGTGTTATTTGTGCTCTGATCTCGGGGCTATTTCCAACGTGATATCCTAAAATAGCTGCACTATCCACTTCCCAAAAATTAAATAATTCTCGTTTCTCGATTTGATCTAAAAAAACGGCTTCGGCTATAGGAGATCGACAGCTATTACCTGTATATTAAATGATAAAAAAATGATTTATAAACACAATGAAAATAACAAAAGTTTTATTACATACCTAAACACACCATAAGTACTTTCTTTTTCTCTGTCATCCCGGTTATTGATAATCAACTTTTAACTGTTGAATAATCACCGGCACATAACCTAATAATCGTTTATTGATTTAACTATTGCTGTATGAATATACTATATCATAAATGTTGCAATGAATATATACATACTCAACTATATGAATAAGGATGTGTATTAATGGCTGGACAAAAATAACTCATTCAAGTTATCAAAATATATTTTTTAAATAATTCATACATCTTTTTGGCTTTCTAAGAATGCTGTTACACTTCTTAGACACTGATTGTATACAGTACGAAATCCATCGCTGTGGTTATCCTGCAATGTTTTATTATTATAAATTAATCTATAAATAGAGAATATTGAAAAAATGTCTACATACATAATAAGGATCCCTAATAATTGTTTGATTATCAGAATCATATTTTCCAAGGAGTTCTATTTTAGCTTTTGAATTTTTAGGCTGCATTCGTTTCAACGCTTCCATATTGTCTTCATCCATGCCAAATATCCAGTCGTACTCATTAAAATCATCTTTTTTTATCTGTCAGGAATGTATGAGTTATTAGATAAAAAAAAAGGATGTAATACTTATCAAAATTCAATTAGTGAAATATATACATATGTCAAAATATGAATTTATAAATACCGGTCGTGCTTTATGTCTGTAATCTGTTATTCCTTTTTCTTGTAATACATCGATAGCTCTGTGATCTGGATTTTTTCCTGTATGGTACCCAATTAATGCTGCACTATCTACGTGCCACAAATCGGATAACTTCAATTCTTTTATTTTATTAATGAAAACTGCTTCTGCGATCGGTGACCGGCAAATATTTCCTATCAAAAAAATTTCATATAATTTATATTATTTTGGCAAATTAAATGAAATTATTTACCTAAACATATCATAAGTACTTTTTTCTTTTCCGTCATGATTGTTTATAAGCTAATATAATTTAATGACTTAAATGATAATTCAGAAAATTTCCCACAATGGGAATGTACATACATACTATTTCAGTTTTTCAGTATTTGATTAGGCACGAATTCTACAAAAAATAATAGATAGTAAACAAAGATACTATGGAACTTTAGGCTAATTCATATTTATATCTGATCTAGTAAGTTACTAGTAAGTTACTAGTAGTAACACATTTTCAGAATACTAGCTCCTCCAACCTGGTTTTCAACGAACTTCTGTAATACTGATTTTTCCAGTCTTAGTACCTTCAAAAGATCGCCATAGTCGATGGTTAGAAGACGCTTAATGGCTGTGCCATGTGCTTCAATTTTGAATGTATATTTGTGTAATTAAGTGTTTAAAAGTTTTGTGCAACAAATATGTCATTTTTTATACGGAATAATCGAGAAGGAAAAGGGGCGAAACGTAAGGTATTGTATTTCATTGTAGAGTATACTCTAAATTTTATGTTAGTATAAGTAGAGGTTATATTGTGATAAATTTTTCATTTATTTTAATGTTTCTAATGCTATTTACTTTATACTTTATAGTTCAATAAAGATAACGACAAGACAAAACAATATGGGAAAAACAAAAATAAAGTTGTTAAAAAGAAAAAATTTGATGATAATGAAAGTATTGCTAGTACCGATGAAGAACTAGCTGAAGAAAATGAAAGGTAATTAACAAAAATTTGTAGCTATACTCTTTACAAAAATTGAGGGGATAGTTATTGTTTTCTAATTACTATATCTCAGTTGAAAAAGATCAAATTAACCGATTAAATGATCATTTTAAAACTAGAACTTTCTTCTTTAAAATGTTCAATTTGATTACATCAATTTTTAATCAAGATACAGCCATCTGAAAATGTCCATTCTCTTAATTTTTTTGAGTAGTATATAATGATTAATATTATATAGCTTGATAGTTATATTATAAATGTTTTATTTTTAGTAAATTTAATGACACATTCAAAAGTGATTCTGATGAAGAAGAAACAGCGCAGGAGAAGCGTGTGAGGTTAGCAAAAATAGAACTCAAAGAACTAGAAGAAAGAGGTAATATTGAATTAAACAATTTATAGTACAAAGAGTAATGTTAATATTCATTTACAATAAAATAATTCGTATTTTTTCGTAGAAAAAAAACGATCGGATTACGATGAAGGTGATGTTGCTAAGAGATTACGAGAAGAATATCTTGAAAACAAAGGATGGCTTAGGAAAACAGTTGCATCATCTTACACTGGTCATAATGACTCAATAGTGTTAAAATGTAAAGAACATAGAGATTCTGTAACATGTTTATGTGTTTCCAGTGATGGAAAATTTCTTTATTCAGGTTCTAAAGATGGCAGTTTAGTGAAATGTATGTATATGTTTTTATTTAATGATGAATAATATTTTGTGATGATTTAAATATTATTTCTTTTTATAGGGTCTCTAGCTGAAAAGAAAAAAGTAATGGGGATTAAATATAAAAAGAATTCCAAAGAAAATTTTAAAAATGTGAGGTGTATAGCAATTAGTACAGACAACAAATTTTTGGTAAGTACTGTTAAAACATAAAGAAAATAAAAAAATAGAAAATAGATTATATAAGAAATCTAATAAATATATTATTATTATTATTATTATCGATCATGTTAAAAATATTTGTATTTGTAGGTATTAGGTGATACTGGTTCAAAAGATATTAAAGTATTTTGTGCAAACACCTTAGAACATATCAAAAATTTACAAGGACACAGAGCGGCAGTTACAGGTTTAGCGTTCCGTAAATCGAGTCATACATTGTATTCGGCTTCGGAAGATCGAAGTGTTAAAGTTTGGAATTTGGATGAAATGGCTTATGTTGAAACTCTGTAATTATCTTGAAATTTACTTTTGATTACTATAATATATTTTCTCATTATTCATAATCATAATTATTTCAGATTTGGTCATCAAACGAGTATCACATCCATAGATGCACTGACTCGTGAAAGAGCAATCACCAGTGGTGGTTCTGATGGAAGCATAAGAATTTGGAAAATAGTCGAGGAGTCTCAATTGATATTTAATGGTCCTGAATGTAGTATTGATATTGTAAAACTTATAAATGAAGAAAATTTTTTGAGTGGAGCAGATAATGGAAGTCTTTCTATTTGGGGCTGCTTGAAGAAAAAGCCCTTGTTTACGGTAAATGAAGCACATGGCGTAGATAATGTAAATGATCAGCCTCTATGGATTACAAGCATTGCTACATTACTCAATACAGATTTAGTTGCATCAGGTATGTTTTTTTCCGACTTTTAAATTTGTTATGGAAATACTCCAATTTTATTTATATAAATTTATAACTACAGGTTCACATAATGGCGTAATACGGTTATGGAGATGTGGAGATTCATTTCGATCATTGCATCCGTTATTTGATATTCAGTTACCAGGTTTTATAAATGATTTAGTTTTTACACCTGATGGTAAAAATCTAATTGCTGGTGTTGGACAACAACACAAATTTGGAAACTGGTGGAAAATTCCAGAAGCTAAAAATAGCGTTGTAATTATACCCTTAGTTATAAGTAAAACAAAAGATGAATAAATATTTAAATTAAATATTTGTATAAATTGTTAATTAATATTTTTGACGAATAAAATAGATTTATTTCAATATATCTTGAATAAATGAAAAACCATTATGACTCATATAGAATAAGTGGTAAAATTATATTCATAATCAGTAATGATTTATTCTTGACTTTACGATTTTAGTTGGATATAATTATCAAACATGAAAACTTTTAATTGTCATGCTTGATATTTACGTTATTTATAATCACTATATGTGAAAGAAATGAAAGAAATATTGGTCCACAGTACAAGTATTTATTTATTCTGTACAAAAGTTGAGTTATAAAATATTATGTCCCATTTTAGGTCTTAGTCTTGTATACCATGCCGTCTTGAGTTTGCTTGAATAACAATATTGACGAAGAAATGACGCACACTCGCTCGAGTTATGCTTAATATTCCATAATATTTAGATTCCGAGCGATAAATGTTGAATGCAACATGAATTTCAGGTTGCTTTAAAACATTTAGAGCTTATTACTAACGCGAGCAGATGTCATTTCTTTCCTCTCAAACTGGGCTCACCATATACATATAAATCAAACTCATTTCAATCACGACTCGTACTAAATAGTTATCGACGAATAGTACATACACTGAATGTACGCTACTTGTGCATCGCTCCTAAACACTTGACGAATGCATGTGATAGGCCTTCCCTTTTAAATTATAAAAAGTTATTAACAAATCAAATACACTTCATGCTATTCATCTTTAAGAATAGAAAAAGAACTCAACGAATACCTTGTCGAGATTCCAAATATGTATTACCAATATTTTGCTTTTGAAATTCATTTTATTTGTTTATTCATCTCGACGTATCGATTGGCAATATAAATCCACGCTTATAATTTATCCGTCCCTTCTCAATTGTTTTTCATTTGATAATCGTGACACCTATTGTGTGTGGCATTCGTTGTCGATTCAAATGCGCATACTTTCAAATATCATCTAGATTGTAAATATTTTTATCGTTCATTCTTCAAAACAATGATTTTTGTCATGAAATTGACTTAAATTGGCGCGGAGATAGTTTTAGTTCTTGACAAAAATTCGTTGCTCACAGTGTACCTTCAAATTACTTAAGTTCCAAATATCAATAAAAAATTTCAACAAACATTTCAACGATATTTTACCAAAAATAGTTTTTTAGAAGGAACACGTTTTAATGCGCTGCGATAAACCAAGTCTTACACAAAAACCGAAATGCTGCACGCAATTCTTTTTTCGTCCAATTATCATTTTACGTATTTCAAACGAAGTAGGCGTGTGAAGAAGTAACGAAATCATGAGTTTTTCATCGTAACGTATCGCATTGTTCACTCAATAATAGCATTTGCTTATGCGAACCAATGAGGAATAGATTGTAAATTTTACTTGATTTTATATTTTTGCTGTTTCTATTTCGGGATAATGGAATGCAATTTAAATGAACTATTTGCGTCTTTGAAGTTGATATCGATTATCTGTGCACAAAACTTAAAGATAAATGACTAGAATACAAAAAGTGAACATTACTGCAGCGATAGAAGCAATTATTTAAAAATAATTTCAATTAAAGCTTAACGTTAATTTTACTTTTTTGCCACATTTCTTTTCTGACGTTCCAACCTGATTAAAAATACGTATCAGGTGAAAATTGATTGTTTATATTGTTATTAATCTTCCTTACGACGAGTCTTGTTTTCGCTAGACAGAAATTTTGAAATAATATTGAACACAATGTTATTGGAACATGAAACACTTCTGGAGCGATGATGATTATAAGTTCAATTATGAGCCATATACGACAAATCGTATAAAGCGTAAATGCAATTGTTTCACACAAATTATGTTTCTTTAATCTCAACGATGTCCAATTACTTTCGTCATTTGTATCAATGTACTTGTGAAGTATATCGACACAGATACATATACAGATTATCTACACTGTACAACGTTGTTTTATACATCAACGTTGTAAAATCGAAACGCATCTTTTGTACGCACTGTTGCAATTATGCACTAGTGTCGTATTAGTTTCGACAAAGAATAAATTTTTTCCGTTTCATTCACGCGTAGGATGGCACAATAAAAAATCGAGCATTTGTTACTACTAAATTTTTTTCAAGTCTGCGGACGTCTCATTATTTCAATAGGATTACTAAATCTTTCTCTCTTTAAAATGAAAATTATGAATTATTGTTATAATAAAGGCGTTGATGCATAAGTTACTCAGTGATTTTCTTCGTGCTTTTGATGTCGTTGTTCGCAACTTTTGTTGTGAGTGGAACCGTACCCGCGAAAAATTTCGCGCGCGTATAACAGTCTCAATTTATGTTTATTATAGTTATCTGTATCTTTTTTTGTTGTGAATATGTGACATTTTTTCAACCTTTTTTTGTTTTTTTTCTGTTTCTGTCATTAAACACTATTTCGCTACAGTGGACTACCATTATGAACACTACACTACTTTGTATTGTATGCTTGTATGAACAACGTACTGTACTGTGAATGTGTGTATACGGTGAGCATACGCAACCCGTGTGAAAGGTTCCGTTCAGAGAATATGTATCATACGCAGCCGAACAAGGATGAATAACCATTTTCAGTTGAATCAACGATCACGAAATTTCTATCAATAATAAATTTTTCTTTCATAAAAAATTTGCAAGTAACGTCAATTGTACACGAAATTGAATGTCCTCGGTCCAAAATATTAATCGTCGGCGCGTATCCTCTCCCTACAATCGTTATTATATTTTATGTAATCATCGTTTACAAAACAATATATTTGCAACGTGAAAGAATTCATGATCTGACTAAGTGCGACTCCGTATGTAAATGTTTTCATTTAATAAGTACTTGTGATGCATTATTTAATAATAATCATAGGTAATAATAACCACTTTGTTTCCTTTCATGTTAAAAATCTTAGACATCAACGTACATTCACTTTATAATAAATCGTTATTAGAAACCTATCTCCGTACTTCACTATGTACTTAATATAAATTTCATCGTTATCATTTATTGATCGTTTATGTACAATATATCTCTATGAATTTGTCGATTTTTATCCGCGTTTCATTGCTGCGCATAAGTAATGAAATTTAACGCTCTAGATATCTTTACCCTTGATCTCTATGAGTAATGAAAAAATTTCTCAGTGCACTTCGGCGCGCGTGTACACTTGAATGACATCTTATTGTGTACGTACACAAGCAGATGACACAAGGAAATTCAACTTAGATGTACAATTGTGGATGAGATGGTAGAAATTAAAATTTTTAAGGGCAGAAGGGCAACGTGTTCCGCTTTGTTGTTTTATACATTGAACTTTGTCGATATTCCAATTAAATATTCAAGATGATTTTACAGAACAAGATACAGAATCATTTTTAAATGAACAGGATGAAAGAATAAAATTTTGAGTTTGTTATTCAATACACAATGAAAATAAGCATTTTTCCATTACAATAATAATTTTAATACATCAATAATTCCGTCTTCTATTATACTATTTCCATAACCGACTCCTATATTTACATTGATCCTATAGGTACTGATGAGACGTTAAAATTTCATTTGTTTTTAGTTTAAAAAAATAGTTTTTGGTAAGCGGAACACCACGTATCGGTGATTTGTGGTAATGGGTCGAGGACGGGAAATGAAAGTATAGGGAATAAAAAAAATTATATAAATTGCAGTGAGTGACCTTGTCTATTTCTTTTTTATCGATATTTCGAGTCTATGTTATTTTTATACTGTATTTGCCTATTGGCCGTATGAATTAGTACTATTCATGTGGATCTATGTACCATCGATGCATCGCTATTGCATGAGTATAATAAATTATAAATCATTCGGAGATTTAAAGATATAATGCATTAAGTAAACTGAAATCGCACGATCAACTTATTCTATTTTGATCGTTCGCATCGTTAGTCTGTCTATGTTGAGGGACAATTTTTTATTTGCTGTTCTTTTCGTGTTCGAGTTTAAGTACAAAAAATTTTTATTATGAATCTCGAGTTGATCGTTGCGATACTATTACTTGAAAATTAACCACCTTATTATAAAGTATTATCGGTATGTACTGCACGGATAAAGAAATCGATAAATAGACACTCAAACATACGAACAGACAAACAGACATGGATTTGAGGCATGTGATACTTAGATTTACAATACTGTAGTGGGTAATATTACATACACATTTTCATAGAACTTTAAATTTTTATCGGGTGTGTGTGTGTGTGTGTATATAACTCAATCTCAAATTGCAAGGTAGAAGAGACAGTATGATTTATTTGATGACGATGATATAGTAACAGTTTGGTTGACGAAATTTTCTTGCTTTTCACGTGCAAGCATTGTTGTTATTCTATATTCACACAAAGGTCTTCCCGCATACGTTATTTGTCTTTTCGCATAATCGTATTTACAAATAATTCGTTAATCTATTCGCACATAATTCCTTTTTTCATCGTTCGTAAGGTCATAATACACGAAATTCGTTTTCTCTTCGTAAACTTCGCTAAGTTGGATCTTAATGCTTATACTTCACAGGACACTGTGCATGTATATATGTAACCGTACTTACAATTCAAACACAAAGCGTACGGACGTATTTTTCGATCGACAATAAATATATGTTGAACAAAAATCGCATTTATAATATAACATTGGTGGAATTATTGAACAAACTGTCAAGGGTACGTCCCTCCCCCTCGACCGATACGCGTATCGTTCGCTTCGAATTTGATATACCATTAATATAGAATGTCGAGGGAATATTTATCGCGTAATAATAGCGGGTAATAAATATAATACAGATCTATAGATAAACTCGGTATAATACAACTATAATACAAGTTTTTTCGCATCTAGCGATCTGAATGTACGAGAATCAGTCGACGTCGACTTCGCGTTAAGTATGCCTTTTAAGAAAAGAAAGATTGCTCTTGTTTGTCGCTAGTAAGGAAATTTATTCAAATACCGCTAAAGAAATAATTCTTCCGGTACTTCAGACGATTATCGAGAAATAACTTCTTTGGCATTTCTCCAATAAATATCCTTCCAATATAACAATAATCTTTACTTTCTTGATATTGCAATCTCGTAAGTCGATATCGTACATAAATCTCGCAAAATCATTTTTCAGTCTCCCAAGCACATACACTCAAACACACTGGCATGCTGTCAATTGTGTCATTATATGTATAAGATTTTTATCTAGTAAACGACGCTCATATAAACCTCTGTGCTCTTCATGAAGTCATCAAGAGCCACTTGTACATATTCATTAGGAATTTATTTACACGCGTGCTAAATTACCTTGTCACGTTTCGGTTGCAATTCGAGTAATAACTTCTAGCGGTAGTAGATTCTCTAAAATTAAGAATCGATTCTTAAAAAACAAATTTTCGAACGCAGTTTTAACAAAAAAGAAATAAATAAAATTATTGCATTTTTTAATAACTATCTTAATTTGCGAGATCGCGCAAGTAAAATCCATGATTCAAAACAAATTTTAATTATGCATCTTTGCAATCAATCTTTATATTCAAAAATATTTAACGTTTTTTAATGAGTTATACTCGTTCAAGAATATTTAGCACGCCGAGAGCGACTCATATCGTGTCATTGAAATAAATATCTAGAAATATTTTTTAATGATAAGAAGGACAACCAATATACGACTACCATTTATAGTAGTGATAATTGTGGGCATACTATCGTAGTGTTTAGTAGTAGTGCTTTTCCTTTCTCATTCGTTACTTTTGACTTTAATTAACGCTGATTCTCTCGTTCTATTCACTTCGTTCACACTTTCGCACATTCACACATCGTATTAATTTTTTTAGTCTCACGTATTCTTTATACTCTCACTTTATTAGGTAGTAATATGGCTTTGCTGTTTCGGCGTCTGCACGCGCCCATCGTTATATAGCTGTGTCGAGCCGGCACCACCATGGCTGCCCTATTCGTTATTTCCTTTTTCACACGCTCCCAATCCAAAACGAATCAATGGATCGGTAGAGCGCGCGATCTCGGCAAATTAATTAAACGTAAGATAATCACAGAAGAAGGGTGTCAACGTTGAGTTACGTTCAACGTTGTCTCGCTTCACCGCAAGAGCTTAGGCAACAACAGACTCGTCAGGATACTACCAGCGAGCATCAGGATTGTTCTACCGATGAGAATATTTGGTCGGCATGTACTCGCCGTATTGTACGTTAATTCTTCATTCTTCACCACTTCGTTTGGATGGTTTGAATATTCTTCTGTGGGGACAAAAAAAAATTCCTTATTAATAAATCGATGTAAACAAATTTCAAATAAAACGAAACTAGTGTACGTACTGTTCTTCTTTTTCTGCGTGATAGAAGTCTTAGGCGGTGATGATGGAGGTCCATTGTGAATCGGCGTCAATGGTTGATATGGATACGCCGGGTATATGGCTGGTGGGGGAACGTGTGGTTGCGTTGGAGCCGCCGTGGCCGGTTGATGATGATCCTGATGATGATGAATGTTACCTCCAGGATAGAATCGATCACCGCCCTTGAAAACGCTCGGAGGTCCTTGGGGATTTATTCTCGAAATTCCACCACCCAAAACAGCGTTGATCGTTGAGCTGCTGCTTGGAACGGTGCTGCTCGTTACTGCGACGGCTGATGAAGAAAATTTTTCATTCGTTAAAAATCGGTACAATTTCCTAATTGACAATTTTTCAGAGGCAAATCTGTAAGATTTTGGTACTCACAGTTGTTGCGCGACGTCGTCGACGACGATGAGGTATCGGCATCGTTGTTGCAGCATACTTTGAATACGACTTTCATGTTGTGTGTCGTGCAACGTCCACCAATGCGCCTATGGAGATCTTCCTTGGAGGAAGTGCTGATGAAATAATAATCGTGACCGGGGAGGAATTCCAGCCCTCCCGGTTGCGGCGTGAACGGCCTGAAGGTGATTGTGAAGTACATTGTTTTTTGCGGCTTGTCGCACACCGCTATCACACGAGGACTCGCGTTCGTTATCCGACAAGTCTCGTATTCTTCTTTCGACACCTGATTAGATCGAATTCATTGTTAGATATATCGCCGGAAATATAAAATGTCGTCAAAGTGACAGATAGAGGAAATCAACTTACGTTATATATAATGTACTTCTCCGCATCTTCGTCATACGTATCCGAGTCGTAGACAGGACATATTATATTCACCTGGTCGTACTCGAACGCCGCATTGTTTTTGTTCACATCTATTATGTGATCTGTGTTGTCTATTCGAAATCTGCAAAAAGAAAGATACATCTCGTTAGAAACGTAGCTCGTGAAATTTTTCGCTGAGAAATAATTACTACGCGCGATATCGAATCGTAATCATCGAGGTGTAAAAGCGCGTCGGAAAGGTGTTAATACATCCGGGCTTATATTGTCGAGTGGATTTCATCGTGTGCACTCTGACGTGTCGGTGAAACGGCCCGCGTGCATGGGGCACCGAAAACGCGAAACACTCGTGAGACTCCGAAGGGTCGGAGATCCCCTTCGGCTGCATCGGTAGTCGAGTTTGAGAGGATCCGGGGGAACGTGGCAAGGTGGAAGAGGATAGCGACCGATGAGAATACAGAATGGGGGTTGAAAAAGAAGCAAAAGGGAGTATGAAAGAAAGGACGGCAACTCGCAATCCCGTAGGCATCTAACGTCAGATCGTCAGACGTCCATCTTGTTGGGCACTCGCGAGTGTGGGTGTGCTCGCACAACGTACACTCTCTCGCGCGCCTGCTGCGAGAAGACTGCTGGAAAATGAAGGCGAAGGAGAGGAAGATATACATGTGTATAATATGTTTGTGGCGGGAGATGAGAAGAAGCGAGAGAGGTGAAGATGGTGATAGAAAAGGTGGAAGATAATTCCGAGTGTTCAGCCGCGATTCCTATAAGTATAACCGGTTTTTTCCTTGGCAAAGCGTGTAAGCGTTCACGAATTGGTCGGTGTACGGGCACTAGTACGCCTCGTCCCACTTTGCTAACTGGTAATAAGAATTGATCCAACGCCCTTTGCAATTTTCAACCATTTTTCCCCTCCGTTATAGAGCATTTCTCAAGCTTCGTCTATTCCGATCGGAATAGAAAGACGTACGATCGATTATTCCTTTCGCGTTCCCCGTTCTATGAAGTTAGTGGCGTTCTCTATACACACGTCAATCGAGTTCCGTCAATCGCAAGTTTTCCAATCAAAAACGCGTAATATACGGAACGAATTCGCTCGGGAACGTACGGGCGACAGCAAAGAACAGCGCGCACATCGAGCCTTCGTTTCAACGTTTCGGAGCATTAACGGACAATCTCGTAAGTGGGCGTGTAAGGGTTCGAAAATTGGAAGGTAGGACGGGCCTCGGCGAAATTAACGTTTGGCGATAATATCCGCTCTCTCTTGTTGCCTCCATGCCAGTTCGGCTAACACACACGTACACACACACACGCCGAGTTTTACACTTGACCGGCCGATACGGGACGTACGTATATTTCGCTACACGTAGCAAAAAGCTCAACCACCCGCTATAGGTCGATTCTCGTGGGCGTCGCAAAAACCGTCTCATCCTCTCTCGATTACTCGCCCAGCGTTTGAACGCACATAGCTCGCGCAAATATCCACAAAAATGGAAAATAACGTAAAACGGTTTTGCCGAAGAATCGTAACGTTCGAATCGGAGTGAGGAATCCGTGGGTCAGATTCTAGGGACTCGGTTCGTGCCGGTAACCGCGAGATAGATTCATTGTTTATGGAGATGAGAGTAGGAGTAGGAGAGAAGAGGAATCACGAATACTACGGCTCGACGACAGTTCGAGGTTACTTCCTATTTCCCTGACGCGTATCACGTTAACCGTGACACATTCGAGATTCTCGGGATTCAGTCACGAATTCGCGTGACCGGGGCGCTCCTTCGAATCACCGCGGGGGATGGTTCGCGCGTACTAGCAAATAATAGCGCGATCGCGGCCACGAGGAAGCTCGAACCGGGTAACACGATGCGATATTTATTTTCGAGATCGAGAAATTTTTATGAACTCCATAATCTCTTTATGCTCTCGCCTCTCGATTTATAAACCCGCTCTCGTCCTCCTCGACCCACTCCGAAATACAATCTATCCTGTCCGTCATATTATATATATTTTTTTTATTTATGCTTTTCTCTCTTTCTCTCTTCGACGCGAGGGCATACGTAACCGCCCGAGGAATCGAATATAATGTTCATCCTTGGCGGGTCGGTATTCGAGGAGGCGGTCACGTATCCCGTCATAAATCCTGGGGTCCTAGAAAAATGGACTTAACGGTGCGGATTTTCGAGAGAAGACGATCACTCGCTCGCGCGCGCGAGCGCGGGAAGGCATCCCCTTTGTCCCGTCTAGAGATCCGCGCTTCACGTTTTTTGGTTGCGAGGACTCGAATGAAAGAGCCAAAGGAGAAAGAGAGAGAGAGAGAGAGAGAGAGATGATAGAGGGGAGAGATCGGATACCTGGGTGAGGAGAGTGACGTCGACCTTTCGTGGTACGATTAAAAGCCCTGGGTCTCTTCTCTAGGCGAACCTGCCGCCGGCTGAACACCCCCCTCGTCCGTTTTACGTCATTTTCCACCCGTGGAGTCTTTCTCGAGTGGCATTCGTGCGTACGCGAGTGTGCGTCTGTGTGTCTGTATGGGCATACGTACCCACCACCGACTAGGCGTATTATGTACGTATTTTTACTACACGAACAGCCCCGTTGAGTTTTCGGCAAATAATGATCCACTCGAGAGCTACGCGCTTTTTCTTTTTTCACGTCGAGTGCGTTATTCCATGAAATACACCTAATCCAGTCTTTTGGGAAAACTCGTAATGGTAGTTCATTGTTGCCCTGATTTCGTGTAACACCGGCGAGACAAAAATAAAAACGGCTTGGTGAAAGTGTCGCGAGTACGCTGGCGAAGCGTTTGTCGTTTCGAGGTTAGTGGCACTTGAATGTTACGTTTAGAGCCCCCCTCTCCTCCTTCCTTAGCTCCACTCTTGATCTCAAAGACGAGTAAAACGTCTCGCGCGAGGGTTTTTAATTTATCAATAGCATACATATATTTGATATGATGAATGACTTCTTTTCTCTCGGAATTCCGAGTGAATTTATGATCTTCTTAGTTCGATAAATATTTATGTTCGTATAATATTTAGTTCGGGAGATATTTGAACTTGGCGAGTGTTTTGGATAGAAAAGCAAGAGGGGGTGGTTATAAAGAGATGAGGTATAATTTATACGCGCGGTGTTGATCTAGCCGAGGACCGTTTGTTCTTTAGAAAATCGGTTTCCACGGAGTTCCATAGTTCGCCACCAGTTCTGTTTTGCCTTTTTAAGAAAAGATCATGGGTTTCTGGTCCTTTTGTGAACGTACAGCGTATTTTGTTTCACAGGTCGATTCTCGCCGCGGTTGAGTTTTCGACCTGAATTCGAACGAGGGTGCATCTTCTTCGCCAGGTATAAATTTCGGTGTGGGGCCCTCAAGCAAAGAATGAGAACTAAGCGAGAGAAGGAGAGAGAGAGAGAGAGAGGTAGAGAAGATTTGGTTCCATGGCAACCGATTATCTTTCTCGCATTCATAGAATCCTACGTACGACGATCGGTCCCGGTAGATCGTATCCGCGATAACCGAGTTTCTCGCTCGAGCTACTTAAAAAATCTCGGAGCTTGTAATTAAGTGTAAAAAAATATCCTCATTCCGTTCTTTTTATTTTGCAAAATCCAATCGGCGCCGTAAGCGATAATTAGCCGTGATCACAATCGGGAATTATAAAAAATGATTTATATATTTTCATCCGGATGATTTACTCGCTCTTTACTCAAGGTTGACAGAGGAGAAAAAGAAAACAGAAGGAGAAATAAAATGCCGGCGCAGCAGCAGCGCAACTTATCGAATACATCGGCCAGATTGCCGCTTCTCAGAATCATTTATTCGTATGCTACGCTGTTACAATAAAACCGGCACTCGACGCTATTATCACGAATCAAGATTGAGAGAAGAAAACCGATATCCTTATCACGAAAAAAGAGACGACCGCTGACCGGCAATGTAGAATAACCTACGAACGAACGTGAGAGAAAGAATGTCCGAAGGATCTAATCGCGATTAAACGTGAAGATATTTCTGGATTTTTAATTTGAAATTTTAGAACTCAATTTTCATATTCCGTTTTTTTATCTTTTCTTCGCGTTTCTATCTTCTCTGGTTTCGAATCCTGACTCCACGGTGAGAATTGGAGAAAAAAAAAACCGGAAAAGACGATTCGAGACATTTATTGCGTTTGCGTGGCTTTTTCTTCAGAACGAGTCCGAGCGTGTGGAATCACAACATTTCGAGTGTGTCCGCTCGCTCGGTGCACCCGGAACGCAGCTGCTTCCTTTCCTTGGGCGAAGGACGCGTGAATCGTGCATCTGCCCTACTACCAGCTTTCTTTTCTGCCGATTGCTTTCTTCTTTGTCGTAAGCAGTCATTCACCGATTTGACCCTTCGGCGCGTTACGTGACATATTTCCTCGTCATCCACCGGACCTTACGATATCCTTATCGATTGCGATCGGGAAACACGCAACGTCACGACCGAAAAGGCTCCCACCGGTTTCACTCGCCTACGAGTATCATACAATCATGCTCTATTCATTCAGACCTAATAAATACCAGTTTACTAATCGCACATTCCACAGTCGAGTAAATTATTCGCTCGTCTCGTTAACCCCAACTTGAATGAAATCGTTAACCGAGAAGCGAGAGGAAACGGGAGAAGAAAAATGAAGACAACCTCGAGATGGATGATGATCGGACATTCACGAAATTTTTCGTAGCTCGTTTATGTATACGTAGTAGTCGAGCAACAAGAAACGAAATTCGATACGATCGAGCAGCCCCGTGAACGCGGATTTTCTTTGTTTCTGTGGTTGAGAATTCGTGGAAAACACATGTTCGGGCTCTACTGACTCATGCGAGTCCGGCGAAAAGAATTCCATGCGATCCCCTATCGCGATCACGTTCTAAAATCGTTCTAAACCACCGTTGAAAGATTCAATTTCCTTTTATACGGAAAAAAAGAAATTTCTCTTTGATAAACTTCGCGAAACAATATTCTCGAAAAGAAATGTTTCGGTGATTTAGCCTTGTGTACACTACGTAACCGAGTGGAATTGCTACCTCGGTAAGGCAGTAGAACCAGGATCAGCGAGAGGGGGGAAAAATAACGAAGGCGTAACAAACTAGAAAGCAACCAGTCTAGATCCAGGTATTATAGTCGCTTATCTAGATTACGGCATTCCACCTTTCGAGGAACGGGGGTGGTGGTTGAAATGAACTATTTTGGAGTTTCATTGTGCCGCGATTACTTGCACTTTTCTATTAATCGTCTTGGAACGAGAAAAAAATTGAAATAAAAAATAAAGATCAAACGAAATTCTTCTTCTAGCATAGACGGCAGATTTTACCTCGTTTTTTTAGCAACATCGAGAAGAGCTAAACACAGTTCTCTTCTAGCACTCAATTTTTACACATTGCTAGCTGAAACAATAGTTCCCATTTCCGTTTCGTCTCGTTTAGGTCGACGTTTGTTGTTCTAACGCGCGCTAGTGTACATTATGAGATAAGCAGGTATTGCACGCTCCTTTGTTTTCAAAGATAAACGGCACTAATGCGAAGGGAAGAGAAGACTAAAGAAAAATTTCGGAGAAGCACGAAATCGTAGATAATATTAATTGCGAAAGACACCGACACAGCGCTATCTCTTTGCCGAGGTAAAAGCTATTAGTTCCGTATAAACAGCAAGAAGAAAAAACAATACCGATAGTTCATTTGGCGATACTCCGGAGATTGCATTTACGGGTTTCAACAATTTTTGTTTATTTCCGATAATTCTCTAGTAAGAGAAAAAAACGTTAGATAGCAAAGAATAAATAAGTATTTCCAACAAAACAAAAAATCAGCTGCGTACGAAATTATCAGACGAGGTAAAAATAAACATTTTTTCATCTCACCATTCACTCAACGGATACCGTGAATTCGCGAATGAACATAACTGTAAACTTGGGGTTCGGTCTTTGAAAGATAGTGGTAAACGTCATGGCCAAGTTTCTCAACCGTTTTCACAGATGGCGCTACGTACCTGATTCTTAGCCGAAGTCGAACCGCAACCGTGCTTCGACGTCAAGTAGAGGTTCGAAAATCTACGATTCTTTCTCGACTCATTTTACAGAAGCGAATAACTTTTAGTCTAAATTAAAAATGTTTGGCAAACGAGTCATCTTAATTTAGTTTACATACTTTCTCAATTTTTAACGATTCGCTTATAATTAACCACGCAACGTATCTCTCACATTTCAATGTAAAACCACATTC
The DNA here is from genome assembly GCA_003055095.1 of Goniozus legneri. Taxonomy (NCBI): domain Eukaryota; kingdom Metazoa; phylum Arthropoda; class Insecta; order Hymenoptera; family Bethylidae; genus Goniozus; species Goniozus legneri. Next base: position 267,780 of record NCVS01001393.1, read on the forward strand.
GTAAAAATAAGTACGTAGCTTATTACAGAATAATGGGTTATTTCGATCCTGCTTGAATTGCCGAGTCAACAATGAGAGATTCGATTCGAAAAAGCCGCGCATCTCTCCCTCGCATTCTCTCACTCGTTCCTCTCTCTCATTTTTTTTCATCTTTTTATCCTTTCGGCCTACAGTTCTCACTTCTTTTTTTCATCTCGCAGACTCGCTACCTTTCAAGGCTCCGCCGAAAGGAGAATTGGACATGGAGGAGTACGGGAGGAGTAAAAAGAGGTGGGAAAGGATAGAGTGAAAGAACGAAAAAAAAATCCGAGAGAAAGTTTGACGCCAATGTAGAGAAAAAAATTGTGCCGAAATGACGTTACGCAGAAATTGAAAGAAAAAATGGGGTAACGGGCAAAAAGTAACGGGGAAAACGTTTGAAAATTCCAAGCGTCTCGATAATACTCGGAACACTGGATTTCGTTCTGACGTGAAATATAGAGGAACGGGAGAGGAAAAAAATATTTTCCTCCTTTTCAGCACTACGCGACTTTGAGGTGTAATCTTCTCACAACAGATTTAGAGGCGAAACGTGCACTTATACGCACTCGGCGCATTTCTTCGTTTCCACTCTTCTCGCTCCCCGTTTCTACCTCTGTACGCGCCTCGTGTACCTCGTGCGGAGTTGATACTTTACCCAACGTTACTATTACCGCTACCCTCCGAGTTCTCGCGAGTTTGTAAAAATACGAAAAAAATAAAAATCGACGGCGTTCAAAATCTTCTTCCTGGTGCGGGACTGAACGGAAATTGCTATTGTGCTGTCCACGCGAGACTCGTGCACGAACACACCAGCGTGGTGTGCGTGCGCCGCGATAAAGAAAACGAGCCGCAATAAAGGCTCCGAGAACTTTTCTCCTTAACCTCCGAGCAAATAGAGAGAATCGAAAACTAGTGCGCGAGGCACTCGGTGTTTAAAGTACGCGATGCATCGCGCGGACTCTGTCCCTCTGAAGAGTTAAGGATATTTTTTCACCTCTCATTTTTTCTTTTTCATTCTCAACGGCCACCGCACGAGTTATTTCAAAAATTGCGTGCGCCTTTACCAAATCGGTCGACAGCTGCAACATTAACTGCCTTTTACGAGTCATATTGACAAAAACGTTGAAAAAATGCGCAGACGTACTCGTCATACGATCGTCGAGCAATAATTGTGCATAATAAGGGCCATGAATACAATCTGTAATTTCGGGCCGAGCGAAGACCCCTCGAGAAGCACGAGCTCGAAACACACGTTCGTCGGGAATGAAATATTCCCTCTCGAAACTCAAAAATTTCCTCATTTATTTGACAAATTATCAAGAAAGTTCCCCGGGATAGAGAATCGGCTCGAAAGAGAAAGGGGGACTCGGCGCTACTCCTCTGACAAATACTACCGCGATCGAAGACAATCAATTGCCGCTCCGTAGAACGCACCATTACAGATAGAATCGTCTAGCCCAGTGAGTTCGATAATCTACGGGCTTCGATCTCGTCGACTGGCGTTAAAGTCTCCGACCTGCGAGCGCGGTGCAATCGCGTTGCGCGCTTTTCCTCCGCGCACTCGCGATAACGAATTGCGAACCGAACGACAATTGATTCGACGCAGGGACTGATTACGCTCTCACTCTCTCTCTCTCGAAAATCTGCCGAAGACAAGTTTGTCAGACTTTAGGAGATTCGGGGCTCGGATCGAGTTTTGCAAAATTGCAGTCGGGTATATTATTCGCGCGTTCCCCATAGCCCCCTTTTTCGCGAAATTGCGACGAGGCGGCATAAACGTCGAGTTTTATCCGCTTCTCGTGGATAACCGTTGATGACGCCACGGGCGCGAATTCGCGTTAATCAACCCGGTACCGACCCAACGACTTTATTTTTATTTTGCAAATTTCAATTTCCTCGTAAAACTCAAAGATTTACAACTCCTATACACCTCTTTTTTGCCCCTCGCACAACGCGCTCTCGTCGGAGAGAAACCCCTACGCGAATTCAGAGTAGAAAAAAATTGAACCGCGTAACGGACCGCGGGCGGCGATTCAAAGCGCGTTTAATATTAGAGTCGAGAGCTGAACTCGGGGAAAAGCAACATACACACACTCGCCGCTTGGTGCGGTTATTCAGAAGGTTGATTTCCCACTGACTACAAAACGTTTACGGCGTGTCATTGAGACCAGGCTGGGTCTTTTGAACGGTTTTTGGCACAGAAGCCAACTAACGTAATTGCGACAAAGGGACACGAGAAGAGAGAGGCTCCTACTTTCGCCTTGGCGAACTCACGCACGCACTTTTGCCAGTACTTTTGGAAGAGAAACACGAAAACTTACATAGAGTTCGTTGTGTTCCAATACATGCTGATCGTCTTTGCGCAATTGCTCACGGTGCACAATAGAACCGTTTGCAGGCACACGAGGAACACCAGTGTCATAAAAGACGTGGAAACCATCGTAAAAACGACAAGCGTTTAACAACACCAACTCGCGCGTCTTCGATTCCGTTGTAGTCGTCCACGACCACTCGCCACCTCCGCCGCAACAACGACAACACGTTAACCACATCCACACTCGAACGCACTTTTCCGATCTAACGGATTACACTTTTGCTCGCTCTTACGACGACAACAAACAAAACTATGAAAATTTTTTTCTACGTCGTTTAGGTCGCCGACATTATCCACAAACGTCGAGCGCGAGCTGTACGGTGAGCGCCTGTGATCCGTCGGCACGGCACGCAGCCAGTGTGTCACACGCGATTAGTAGTCAATTTTATCCAGGGCAATTGCACCGATAATATCCAACCTCGAACGCAATCGATGAAATCATCTACGCTCGAAATTTAGATCCTAATGGATACTTCCGTAAATTCAATCGAGGTGACTCATATTAGCCGTGAAATTTTGCGGTATCCATCGGCTGCTGCCTCGAACTCGTGTTACGTACCACGTCGAACCGATCATTTGTCTAACTTGATGGTAAAAAACACACCGGAAAAAAGGACTATTCCCTGGGGATTCCTTTTTCCCGAACCTAACGAGTCGTCGGTTTCACAATTCGTCGCGTTAAACTCCTTGTTTGCCGAAAGACATGATTCTTTTTCATATACCGCTGTTTTTCGGTATCACACGTTTCGTTCACGAGAGCACACTCAATTGACTCCTCCGCGGGCACGAAATTTCTCGTTTAAGTGAATTAAGTATCCCGACGGTCGTTGTCACTTTTTGCCTCAACTCAACAAACCAGATAAAGAATCGGTGAGAGACCAACGAGGGTTCTCTACGAAAAGAAATAATCACAATTTAACACTGCAACACCAGCGAAAAGAATCGAAGGTACACTGAAATTATTATTAATAATCCTCTGAGGTGCGTATGCGTGTTTGTCCACTCGATCTCTGGTAGAGAATCCACTCTTGATAAACGAGCTCGGAACGAAACTGAACGTAACGAGAAATAAAAAAATACAACGAATAACTTAACGAAAGAGTTACTTTTAAGCGCGACTGTTGCGTCCGTTCGAGTTGAACGTATATTTGCGCGAGAGTTGCGCGCTCGGTGCGGCCCCTCCAAGTGTCCCGATGTTCGAAAGGTTGGATCTCAGGCACACGCGGGCGTGCACACTACCTTCCCGTACGATGTCGCGGACGCGTCTGTCGGCCCCGAGAGCGTGTGGCATCGTCGTCAGCCGTTCCCCCGTACGTAGCCGGCAACGGCGCCTCTCTCGCGATCCCCACGAGAACGGCCGAGCTCGCTCGACGAAAACTCCCGAGCGCTCTTCTCTCCCTCTTTCTTGCCCGCTCTCGCCGTATGCACGATTTTATATCGAAAGTGCGAGCGCCGGGGATAAGGGCCACGGAATTCTCTCTTCTCTCTCTTCTTTCTCTCTCTCACCTCTTTCTATCTCCGTCTCTCTCTGGTTTGCGCGGCGTGGCGGGCTTCCAGCGCTTTTGCGGTCAATCGCTGCGAGGTACCCGTCGCTCGAGTGTCGTACCGCGCGGAGGAGCTTCTTTCTCGATTCTGCTTCGCGTTTTATTACCTTCGCTTTGGCTTTTTTTTCATCGCGTTTTTACTCTCATTGCTATCTCCGTCTCCTTTGGGCGCGTGAGCTCCCTCGTCGTGATTCGGTTTTGATTTTTCGGAGACACTCGCGCGGCCGCGTTTTTCGACGAGTGTCTCTCCTGAAACAGGAAAAGACACTCTCGGCTGGGCTCGTTAAAAAAACAGAAGCGAACGGGCGTTGGAAATTTCAATCGACGAGTGAAGCGCTTTCTTGAATTACGATCGACGCCTCGTGTTTCCTGTTTTAATTTTTGACCACTTAAAGGGCTATAAAATTTTCTCCTCGGTGTAACCAGATTGCCTCGTCGCTCGGCCGAGCGGATCTCGCAATTCTCCTGGTTCCTTCTCTTTCGATCTTGGCGAGTGAAATCGGCAGTAGAGTGGCGCCCTCGCGATAGGAGATCATCTGGCTCGCGGGATGCGCGTTCCTGCGCTCGCTTTTGTGTTGCTCGACGAGAGAAACCGGTATCGGCCCCAGGGATACACAGTCTCGGGGATACACGCTTTTTCGTGTGTCATAGGGATTAACGCGAGAACGAGATTAACGTAATCGATCGAGAAACGAATGGCCGATGTTTGCGTTGGAAATTCTCTTATTTTTTTATCGCTTAGGGGATAAGAGGCAACAATGACACTCGAGAGGAGAGCGAGGAGGATCGAGCAAAGTGAATACGACTATGTACACAAACCGCGTTAAATCGAATGAAATTTTTCGAGGACGAACTCGATCGTGTTTTTTTGTCCCCGGATCGAGTGAAAGTCGCGCTATCGATCGAATCTCACCCACCGATGTCGTTCGGAGCGAGCACGAGTGCGCGTTTGACCATTCGAAGGAAAGAATATTCGGCGCTCGCGTAAACTCGACTACTCGGGCTCTTACGCTGGTAAATTGAGCCAACTTATCGACAGACCACAGTCGAAAAATGGTGCGAATTCGATTCTCCGAGGAGGTGCAAACGAAACTCGTGGAGAGAATCAATTGATCGATATAAAGCTGAACCTTTTTGCGAAGACGAAGTAAAATAGAGGAGCGAGTTTCTCTAGCGTACAAATCGTTGGTGGATGAACCCGCTCGAATATCGCGAGCTCTTTAGCGACGATCGATCATCGTTATTTATTTATCACTTTAACGTAGGATGTACACAAGAGAAAAGTGCTTACTCGCGCGTCCGTTCGATCCATCTCGCTTCGTTAGGCATCGGTTTCGGATCGCGTCGTGTGAGTTTCGTCCGACCACACCTTCAACTATGATTGGCCACGTTACATCGATCTCTATCAATTCCGATTCGAGGCATGTTCGCCCGCTAACGTTCGCTCGTTCGGCCCGTTGCCACGCACCTTTCGCGTTTCTTGTCCCTCTCACCTTTGGCAAACGATATCTCGTCGATACGTTCGCATCCTCGATCGATCGATCCGTCGATCGATTTCCTTACTAAATAATTATCGAGAGTGCTACATGCACGGATTAGTCGAACGCGCAGCCCGTGCTGCGAAAGAGATTGGAAGTTCCATTAGCCATTAGCCGACGTTTATGCACATCACGGTGTCTGTCAGAACAATGAAGCTTTCGGACTATAAGAATCGCCTTCGATCTTTTCTTTTCCCTCGCCTCTCTCGCGCTCTATCTTATTACTACGTCATCGTCGAATAAAAAAAACTATGATTTACGCCTTTTATGAAATTTTGGCTTCGTTGTCGATTCTTTATCGATTTTTTCGGGCTGAAATTTATGCCTCAATTGATTTACGTACGACAATCTGATTGATCCACGGTATATATAAATACCGGTTCTCTGTATTTGCCTTTCTAGAATAACCGCGAAAGAAGTTCGATCGTGTAGCAAAAATACATATGCCAGTTCAGAGAAGGTAGCAGCAGCAGCGGCAAGCGGCATTGTATTTTTAGCGTTCGCGTAGTTGTAAAGAGTAAAACCTTAACGATTCGACGCGCTTACACTCGATTCCGTACCAATTTGCATCTAGTGCGTTTCGCAAACGCTGAAAAGTATCGACCCGCCTCTGAAAGGGTAGACTTTCAAGATCGAGAATAGAACGAAAACGATTTATAAGTTAATAGATTCGAAACCTAGTTGTTCCCAAAATGTATATTTTCGCTAGAAAGCTATAAGTATATACGACCTTTGACGTCTTAACACGAATAGAATAAACGTGAATGTAACAACAAATGGAACGCTTATATCCAGAGCGTTTTCTATATTCGACATTTGCGCTCGTATTAGCTGACACTTTTTCTTATTTATAGTTATAAGAAGAAGTTGGAATTGTGTCTATACGGTCAGAGAACTTTTCGAATTCGTCGGGGCTTTATGTAAACTTTACGATTATAGCCGCGCTTTTCTATTTCTGGAGTGTAGGAGCGATAGATATCGAAACTACGACGTCAGTCGGTGAATACCTACTTCGGAACTATAACTGCATAGGTTAGCCCCACGATCGATTCGCCTCTCGTAATGTCCTACCGATACTACCTATATTTCACTCGGCTTGTCTATTATTATCGCATCTAAAATTCAGCGAGATGGCATTAAATACTCGATTCGAGATCCCACTTTTAGCATACGGTGAATTAACGATTGCAGTGGTAAAAATTTCTGCCCACCGAATGAATAGTCTGCCGGTTCGAAATTCGTTCGAGCCACCGACGCGTATAATAGAGATTTGTATTAGTCGGACGGATGTGGGTAACGAAGACGCGAGAA